>JANRGW010009854.1:0-21270 GCA_024733675.1 Psilopsiagon aymara
AATGAAAATGTCAAAGCTAATGCAGACACTGTCATCAAAGACCTAAACCAATGGCTCCAGTGAGTGTGTGAATCCTTTACTGGAATAAGTCACCTTGGAATGCTCTGCACTCCAGTGTTGCAAACATGGAAACAATACTGAGTGCCACCATAGGAATAAGAACAGAAGTCCCTGGAAAAATCCTCATCTACTTATCCTGCAGTGATTAAAATACAAGCCATCCTGTTTATTGAGGGATACATCCTGTCCCTTATAGCAAGAAGCTCCGCTTAATGTATGAGGGTTTTGCAGGAGCTGAGGAAGGATTATTTGTATCTGTCTAAAATATTTATCTCACTTTCATCCTCATCAGAGCCCTCTGTAATCACCAGCACATTGAGCTTTTCTGGTGCATTACTGCCATGTATTTTCATTTCAGAAACAGAACAGTGATAAGGAGAGAGGTCAAATGATTTGCCCAAGGTTGCAGAGGACAAGCCTCTACTCTTGAAAAGGCACTAACACCCATGCCTGGGATCCACCCTGGCAGATCCTCCATCCTCTAGTGGCTTGCTGAGGAGTAACAGCAATTTATTGTCCTTAATACAGCTCTGAGCCTGCAGTTTTTTCTGTCTTCCCCAGGCTACCACTTGGCCGGATTTAATAGTTACGAGCTTCACCCTTCCCCTCTACTTCCAATCTTGCTTGGTTTGGTTTAAGAGGAGCCTGAAAAGGTCTGAATTTGGCTCTGGGGAAGTCAAGAGAGCCCACGTATGAGCTCCCCAAATCCTTCACATATCAGAAATTTTGCTGCTTACAGGTTGAAACAGAGGCCAGGATTTACTCTGTACACAGAGGAGTGTGCTTTTACATTTTGTCTAGTCCCGTATGGAAGCTGAGGAGTACAGGGCACTAAGATAAGCTCTGGATGTCGTGAGGGAAAAAAAAGGGGAAGACCAGAAGGAGGAAAAATAAGATGCAAAATTAGCAAAAGTGTTGTTGAGAGAGTCTTTAGTTAATTTTCAAATGCTACAGGAAATCAACTGAAAGAAATTATAATAATCCAGTCAGAACTAGTGCAGCTTCAATACAACCACAGTTTAAAAAGTATGATTCCAGCTCTCTAAACTCTTCCACACATTTAATGCATGCAAATATCTACACCCATGCGTACGACTCTGCAAAGTTATGCTCCTGTTTGCAGCGTTGCAAGCCACATTTTAAACAAGGATTCAGATCTCTATCTTCTGCCTTCGTTTAACTGCACTAGCACATGCACAAGGAATGCTGGCGACAGCTGAGCAGGACAAGTAGTAACCCTGTGACAATTCAGGTCCACTTTTGAGCAAAGGACGGTGTAAGCCTGCAAAGCAAAGTGCTGAATTCCGAGTAACAGAATTAGGCCTGAGAAGTGCAAAAGGAATTTACAAAGCAAGATTTTCTGTAATATGGTCCATTGGCTTTTGATAATAAAAACCACACTGTAAATGGCTAAGAAATTAATCTTTAAAAGGCAGCTGCAGCCCATGTGTATTAACTATGTTTTTCAAAGACATTTCCTCTGGATTTTTGTTACCTTCTTTAATACATGTTTCCAGCCAGCAGAGATGTTATGCTCTGTGGGCGAAATACAATATGCATTTTGAAAACATTTATAAATATGTATACACCCTATGGATTCACACGGCACTGTAGGAGCTGTGCTCTGGTCTGCCTTGAAATAAAGGCAGTCTTTATAAAATAATTACAAATATACTAAGGTGTACGTTCAACACAATGCATGGGGATTTAGCCACAGCAATTTCATTAGCACTAATGAGAGGTGTGCAGCTAAAGCCCTGCATATCAAGACATCATGCATAAAGAGAAGCCTGTCTAATGATGTATTTACTTATTAAACCAGAACAGCTCTGAAGGGCACGCATGTTTATCTATTTTTATTTATTCCTTTTCAAAAGAAATTAAATGCACACACACGCACATGCACACACATGCATCTCTATTCTGCAGAACACAGAATTTCTACAGTTTTATGCATTAATATAGAAAAAATCAATTAAAATTATTCTTCATCTATTATTTTTTTTTTTTTGCAACAGGCAAGATTAAAATATCCCTTGAGGTTGCAATCCAGAAACATGCAAATAATTTGACGATGTGGAATGGCACTTTTGTGCTAGAATAAACAGGTGTGATCATAAAGGCGTTGGTGGTATGTTTTAGTGGAGCTGAGATTGTGACATGAAGCATGACTCAAAGCTGGGAAATTCTCAGCTCACCTACCTCGTTTCCTCAGCTCTCACTTCGTCTTTATAAAACTTCCTTCCTCTTCTCACCAGTGGGGCATGTAGAGGGCACACAGCCTGAGTCAAGGGAAAGACTTAGTTTTAGTGCATGTATGTGTGTCAGAAGCTAGGTATTTTTCATCAGTTTTGTTAATTTCTGGACATGCAAGTATGCATTTTCTGCAATTGTTTATTTTCTTCTCTAGATTACAAGTGGCTTCCCTTTCTGAATAGCTACAACATGCATTTGCTGCCAAGTTCAGGGTCTGAAGATGTTGCTCCAATGCATCATTTGAACACTTCGATGCCATCTACTAGATCATTGTGTTAGGGGCCAAGTTAGGGCCAGCAGGGTAAAGGCAATTTATAACCCACATAGTGACATCAATCTAACCTAGCAACCTCCCTAGCAACACTGCCAAAGCATCACAATGTGGCCCCTATAGCTTAGATGATATGAAGATAGTAGCATTGTTAGGGTGGGAGGTTGCCACTTTGGCCTAGCAACAAATAGCAGCCTGACCTTGGGATCTATTGAAAGCTGAGAAGCCAAGCAGAACAGAGGGAGAACCACCAAATGAAAACCCATGGGTTCCTGCCTGTTTCTTTTATATAACTTAAACAAATTCTTCGCAGAAAAATATGGCAATGCTTCCAGACTTGCTGCATGCATGTATATTCAGCATTGCTTTAGCTGGATAAGAGCTGTACATCTTTTATGTTGTGGTTTGGAAATCATAAAACCCAGGTGCAGAAAAAGGATGAATATAGAAATCACTACAGCCAGCTCAGAGTGGTGATAAACACGTTGCATGTTGCTGTTAAAGCGCACTGATATGTAAGGGCTCACACATCAGGACACACAGGGTAATCCAGGAGCTGCAGACACACTGGGGTTTGGACTCATCAAGAAATCCAGCTGTAGCCAGCTTATATGCAGCATTTTGTCACTGAAAATAACAAAATGGATATAAATCACGTTCCCCCCTCCATTCTCTTTCTTCTTGTTACCTCATTCAAATGAGCTCTCTATACATGCCATTGTGCCAGTTCTCCACATACAGCTGCCGAAGCAAGGCAACATTATTCTTTTCCATATAGGCAACAACTGTAGGGCATTCTCTTAAAGACACTCTGGAGCTATAAGGAGTTGCACCTGACCTGCTTGATGCTTCCAGTTTCTAACAATGATCCCATACTCCTGGTGTTTGTAATTGAACACCATTTACAGCATCTTGACAGTTGCTGTGATTCAAAAGTGATTCAAAGACAATTAAGGAAAACAAATTGGACGTATGAAAAAAGAAAGTGATGCATTTGCTCCTGTACAGGTAGTCCTGAATCAGTTTGTGGTGGTGGAGGTTACCTGATGCTAAGCTTCCAAGCACCATTCAGTCTTAAGAACATATATAACAGTATTAACCCAGCAGTTTCTATGAGAATCACAACCCTTGTAATCTCAAAGCTATTCTGTACAGTGACCACTTTTAAGCCCAACCAGAGGGGATAATTCACCTCCCCCTCCCCATTTGCTGGTTTAAGCTACCAGCTGGCCAGTGTGGAGAAGCTCAAATTGCAGCTGCCTTCACCCTCTTCAGCATTCAAGATAAACAGATGACTTTGGTCTGCAGCAACTAAATACTGAATATATATTTTCAAAAATGTCATTTCTTTTGTTAAATGAAACATGTGTGCACATATGTGTGGTTGTGCATGCAGGTGTGTTTGCACACATGTTTATGTGCAATTACATACAACGAAAAGGGGATTTTTTAGCTTTTTAATGCCATCCATTTTGTGCCTTGTTTCCCCCATGTATAACACTTGGTATCACTTTCAGTTTATAACTCCTCTTGAGAGAGTAGCCACAAGCCACAAATAGTCAATTGTCTACTTACAGCAGACTTCAACAAAGGGACTGATAGAGCTGAACTGGAAATGGTATGTCTATACTGCAGTCACTGCTACAGCAACCACAACTGCAATTTTGGTTAACACAAAGCCAGGGGCAATTTATCTTATAAAACTTTAGCGTAAGTTCCATCACAGAATATAGCATTTGTCCATTAGGTCCATTTGTATTTTCAGTCAAGACCATGACAAATTCAAAGACATCGTACGAAGTGTGTGAAAGTTTGCTCCTTTGCATGCTTTTTAAATTACAAGCTTTAAATGCACTGAACAGTAGTGAGGATTGGGAGAAACCTCTCATGTCCCAGTGCCACTTCATCCATTCCATGCTTTTTTGAACTGAAACTGGCCAGCTGGATTTTTTTAATCCCCTGAATTTCCCATAACAGCCCTTGTTGGAGTTACGTGCATTTGAATGGTGAAGCAGAAGGGCGCAGTGGTAACCCAAGCAGGATGCCTACTTCCCTGCAACACAGACCTGCTGGGATTCCCACACACATGAAGGAAAATGAAATTTCAGCTTTCCAAAGCTTTCTTCATGTATTTCCTACTAAGCTTCTTTGTGACAGTGATAATCTTTCTTTAACCCTAATGGTGGCCACAGCTTTCTCCCCAGGGAACTGCTCCACATCAGTAAGCGAGCCCTCTCTCCCCCTTTTCCATCTCATTTCCTTCCCCCTTTGAACCATGCTTCCTGAAGGAGGGAAGGGTGTGGAAGTTGCTCCTCCATGCAGGGCTGCCAGAGAATGAATGGTCAATACCGGCTGCATGTCTTTCCCTTGGCACTATGTTCTGCCAATCTGTGGAACATAAGGTGTGAAATACACTTGCAAACAAATACCCAAGCAGCAGCTCATTTCCTCCTCCCTCCTCATCCCTCAGCACCACGGACACTCCAGCCTGGGCTCTCACCAGTCCTAGCCACAGTCTTCAGGAGCACCAGTTCTGACTGTTCTCTGCCCTCCCACTGCAAAGCCAGCCTAGAGCAAGGGCCTGGTGTAATGAGTAACCCAGGGGAGATCCAACAGCACTCAACGCCAGGAGAGCTACTTGTTTTCTCTGCTTACAAACTTCAGTGTAGTTCATTGTTTTCCCAGTTCTTAAACAGAGTAACTGAGGCAAATACCAGAGTCAGGCTCAGCTACTCAGAGGAGACAGAACACTCTTCCACAAATAGTTTAAGAACCAGGCAATACTTTTAGATGACAGAGGTTAGGACTGCATTGCATGGATCTCTGTATGTGTGTAAATTTAACATTTTTAATAGCCAAGCTTTTTCTTACATGAAACCAGAGTTTAAAAATACATGCACCTTCTTAAATACTTCAAATTCCTGCCCTTTCCTCTAGAGATCATGCATGACTAACGTTGAAGCTGCGCCATTACAACCAAAAGAAATGACTGATTCCAATGAGCAGACTGATCTGAGCATCGGTGACCTGGGGAGAGATTACAGCGAACTTGGGATGTTTGGATCTGTTCCACCAGTGAAAGGGAGGATGACTGATGCAGAATCTGGGTAGAGGAAGGTAGACTTCATCTATATTCAATGCAAATTTAGGTGCCTCTAAATCAGGGTAAACCTCATACGCGAGCACTTGGGAAAACACAGGCTCACCCTAAAGCACTGGAGGGAAAGAGAAGTGGCGCTGCGTTTGTGAGAGGAATGCAGCTGTATCTAAGGATCCCCAGCGCCTGCGGTTAATGCCAAGGTCAGCTCCAGCTGACACCGGTGCCCGAGGCTATGGGGGAAGGGATAGCTGTACTCCATGGCGAAGCCACAAGATGTCAGGAGACCGCTGCGCTGCGGCTGCTGCTGCACTGGGGCCTGGGAGCAGCCCCGAAGCTCCTGCCATCAGTTTCCAGGTCAGCTAGCTTCTCCTCTGTTCTATCCCGTCTCCTTCCTCTGCCACTTTGTTTCTGGATGAAAAGGTGTGAGCAAGAAAATGAAGATTTCTCACCCTTTTGGTGGCTTTTCCCAAGTCCCTGTTTTACAGCTTGCTAAATCCCCGGCTGTATACCAACATGCAGCTTTCTCTATTATATCTCACTTAATATGGTTAATTGTGTTTGTGTTCTCCACAGGGTTCTTGGCAGTTACAGCATACTGTGAGGTCAGTGATTCACCTCCACGTGTTCAGAAACTGCCTCACAGTCCCCCCACATAAACCTGGAAACTAGTCATAGGTGAGGAAACAGCAGTTTGCAAGAGCACTCACGACAGAAGGGTAAACAAGATCTTACACACAACTGTAGCACTGTTCCCCCTTCCAGAGAGCAGCAATCAACATCAATCACTTCTCTGCCCCACTGCAGCCATGGGCATTAGTACCCATATTTCAGTCACCTCTGCAGCTGAAATAATGCTCCACATTGTTCCTCACTGTCCTGAAGGAGTGAAGAACTGTGCCTGCTGTCAGAAATAAAACCCTGCTCCACCACTGACCCGGTGGCTCTGCACAGCCAAAGCTATTTCCACATTTGGGGATCTTCAGGACTCTGAGGAGCTGAGCTGAAGCATGTGCTCTCTCACACATAGGTGTCTCCAGCAGCTTAGCACCAATCTACGCCATCATGCAACCCACCTGGTGCCTATTTATGGAAGCATTTGGGAATTTCAAAGAATTTTAATGTACTTTGAATACCCTTGAAGCCAGCCTGGTCCTTTTGCTGGGAACCAGCACGCTGCTGCCTATGGTTCAGGCCTTGCTTAAGGTTAAAACAACTATCGAAGAATGCCACTAAGAGATGTATGCTGTATACACTGGATATTATCGTTTCCACATTTGCCATACACCCATCACTTTGCTGGATGCCTTGTGGCACCCATCTCCACTGCTCCGGATTTGAGGATCTGAGCCTGGCTCCCTTTTGATCACCACATTAATGAAAAATGAATTTTGATAAAACTGGACAAGTGCAGCAGTGATGGGATTGGAACAAGCTTCAGCATTCAACAGTCCACCATCACACACCATCCATCTTTCCTGCCCAGAGAGACTCATGACAGATGGAACCCCAAGTCATGGATTGAATGAACTCAACAAATGTTTGCAGGAATGGTCCATAGACTACTGTGTGTGCATATATACACATATATATGTATATATATTATGTACATATAGGGATATCTCAAAGGACAGGAAAGGTGGTGGTGTCACCTTTGATGGTGGAAAGTGTGAGAACTGGCATCACGTGAATGCTATGGAACATCAGAGTTGCACTTACAGACAAAGCCCCAGCAAGCCCCCACCTCTGACCAGGAACTCCAACCCCTCTCTAATTCCAGTCCCTGGCAGGCCGGCCTATTCTGCTTCATGCACCAGCAGCATTGGTCACATTTGCTGGGCAGTAGCTAGCTCCTGCAATGAGATACACAGGGACATTTTGAAAACAGGCTGTGTCAGATCTCTAGCACATGGTCCCAGATGGAATCTTGGGACAAAGACAACCACTACAGAGCTGCCTGCCTGGACTTTTCTTGTCCTTTAGACACTAGGAGCCAGAGGCAGTCCCCATATTTCTGCAGAGCCCCTTTGGAGATGCCTATTGATGCAGATGCTGGGACCAGCTGCAGCTGTTTGTGTCACGTTGAAGAAGGATGCATTCAACAGCATTGTCAACATGCTGGAGAGCTGAAACATGCCCACGTCCAGCAACGTATCTGTATTCCCTTGCTCCACAAACAAGGAGCCCAGAATCAGCTTTGCCATTTAAGGCTCTCGTTCCTTTTGTGCTCATCCTCATTCCAGAGAGCTCACTGATAGCAGTGTCTTTGCTCAGGCATAGCCCACTGAGGCCAGCATGGTGAGACTGAGCAGAGGCAGGATGGCACTGACTTCCAAAAAGCTCTGAGCAGATAGGAGCTGGCAAGTCAGGAGCCAGGTCTGGCCAGAAACAATACACTGAAGGGAGTGGGCAAGCTGAAAACAGGCAAGGAAGAGAAGAGGGTATTCATACAGGTATTTTGTCCTGTATTGTATAAATATAGAGCTCTCAAAGGTCACATCTCAGTGAAAACTGCTCAGAGAGAGGGTTGGAAACCCCAAGAAGTGACATTTCAGAAGGATATATCCAGGTTAGTCCCCAGCCTCAGAAAGTGCTTGAAAATCTCGCTAGAAATCCTGCTCCAAGACAAGAAGAACACTGTTTACGGGACTATCATTACAAACATCTGGTGGCAAACAGGACTGCTGCCAAGCTTACCCAATACTCTTTGGATTTCAGTTGCATTAGAAAGCTAAAATCCAGTGGGAGAGAAACCAGGGATGCGTCTCTAACTAAAACCTGCGTTCAGTAATATCTTGCTGTCACATCTGACACTAAACGTTTGAGTAAGTGAATTTTCACACTGGATAGAACGCTTTAGCACTTCCTTACTTTCTGGGAAGGATTTTTAGCAAAACCAGCAGACTGAGGCTGACTGCTGCCACGATGGATCTTTTTCAGAATGCATGTTAAAAGAACCTGTGTTCCGCGAGTCCAACCCTTTCCCAGGGAAACAAGGACAGCAATGTGTGAGGACCGCTGCACAGGGCAGTGCGGTTTGGTGCCTCACCTTGGCAGAAAAAAACAGGTCGAGAGCAGCACAATTTGTAAACCAATTACTGCTTCTGGAATTGATATTCTCGTGCTGCTAACTGGGGGTCTAACAGAATCAGGTGTTTGGCTGCAGCACTGGCCAAATAGGCAATTTCAGTGCTACCCTGAACAGCAAAGAAAAGATCACATTTCTAGCTCTAAATTAGCCACACTGAAGTTTTGATTTAGACCTCAAAGGCTTACACAGAGACCAAAGTGGTGCGGTGCTCCCTGCTCAGTTTACGTTAAAAACAGTAACAATGCCAGATTGAAAAAAAACCCCAAAAGATACAGGATTTGCTCTTTCATGGAAAACACCACAAACTCTGGGAGCGTTTGCTACTGTGCCTTGTGACCGACCTTCCCCTGCCCGTGGATGGTGGATTATCGTCAGAACTATTCGGGCACACGCACATGACTTTTCCCAAGCCAAAAAGGGAACAAACTTTTTCCTAAGAGACCTAAGCCTTGCTCCTGTGCTAGTGATTGGATTAGGTAATGACTAATTAGATGAGGTCATCACTTTCTATGTCGTATATATACAGTATTTATGGAGAATTTGGTCATTCTAATTAACCGAGTAGAAAGAGTTTCTTGACAAACTTCATTTTCCTGAAACTAAGAGCCTTGAGTTTGTTCCACTTTTGATCTTTCTTCGGTGGCTATGTTTGCTTTACATTAAAATAACTTCTAACATTCCCATTAAGGATAATCCCTCCAGCAGCCACAGTATGACATTTCTATATTAATCTTTTAAGCATTTTAGAAAAGCAAGGTTTCATGTTTTAATAATCACAGTGTTTTTCTCTGAGGAGTTGTAAAAATTTATGGGGCCTTTCTATCCTATTTGACTTCTACATCTTTAGAGTTTGGTGCTAATGGCCCATTCAGTCCGCTTACTCTTTGACTCCTTTTTATTTCTTTTTCATCTTCTTACAAAAGAAAAATTGCTTCCGTGCCTTACGCTGCTGCAGATGCTGTTCAAGTGGTAAGTCATTCCAAACCAACTAGCTGAAAAAACACCACAGTTTACCCTCATCTCGGAATCACCTGGGGGTCTCCACTGTAGACATGTGCATACCAACCCTTTAATTCTTAATTAAGGAAAAAATATAGCCACTTGTTTAAAGCAGCAAAAGCAGCAAGACCAATACACACACAGGTTATTTTAAACAGGTTATCAGCTTGTCTTAGAAATAAAATACTTTTTCTGCTTTAATATTTTATCCCTTTCTTGCTTTTTTAGCAGAAAAATAAAAGTAACAGGTTAACTGTGTTTAGTATGATTTTAAGGTAGCCATAAAAGTGGCTCTCCAGTGCCCTGAAAACATTCTTGCCCCATACTACTCACACTTTGTTCTATGCAGAGCCAGGAAAGCCATTGCAACTAATAAAATCCAGCCACACAAACCAAGCAAATTCCTTGCTCTTCCACCAAGACCTCTCCAACTGCTCACGGTTTCACTTCCTGAGAGCCAACAAATCTTGTCCCTTTTGGACAAAGTAATTTCCAAAGTGGAGAGAAAACAATATGCCTGCTGAGTCAAGATTGCCTCTGTGATTGCTGCTGCTGAAAACGCTGCAGAAGAGATCTAGCGTCTCAATTAAGCACGTCTCAAAGCATTTGTGGTTACAGAGAACAAAACCAATATTCTCTGTTCAATGCAAGTGGAAGACACTTAGCGGGATCAATTTCTTGTGAGACGCTTCACTCAAGAAATAGATTGATGTGATTCACACAAGCAGCATTACTGTGAGAAACAGGGTCCTATCCCTTACTGAAGCCACCACAAGTGAAGTCTCACCTGAATGCCCTCTAGAGACCCAAAGGGATCACAAAGTTTTGCAATGTCTTATAAAGCAACAATAAACTGTTGATACAGTCTACTGTGGCCCTACAAAGAAACTGGGACAGAGAGGATAAAGAACTGAGCAGTCAGCAACACTTTAGAATAATTTTGATAATGGAGACAGGAGTTTCAGGGGCTGGGAGCACTGCAGTAAGTATAGAGGAGTGGGAAAATGTTGTTTCTATTGCATATTCAGGACCATAATCAAAGAGATATGTGCTAAGAAGATCTGCAGCATCCAGAAATTGTCAGAGTTGTCTTGCCACAGCTTCCTCAGTGATCTTATCCTGGGACAAGTGTTTCATAACAGATTGAATGATACCTAAAATGAATGTTTAAGAATAGACATGGAAGAAGAAACCCTTTTTTTTGCACCAGAAGACTCCATGCCCTACTTAAAAATAGAGGGCATGGCAGCAATTTGGGCACCACCACCAGAGTCAGCATTGTCTCAGTGCCCCTGGCAGCCAGCATGGAGATGGGGTTTCCCTCATTACAGCCTCTGTGATATACTGCATGCATATAAAGCCCAAGAGCCTCCTGTATGATTTATAGAGGCGTGGGTTGCTGATCTGAGTGGAGGAGTAGGATGCAGAAATGCTTGTGCTCTAACCAGTTTCTGACATGGGCTTCTGCTGCCCAAGGCAAGTCATGTTGTTTCTCAGCCTCTGGGCAAGTTCTTAATTATTACAGCAAAACCTGAGCCTTTTCTGATGTGCTGTTAAAGGTTCCAGAAGAATGGGAAGAGCCTGCAGTTGCTGTTCCACTTCAGTCCCCCTCCATCTGTGTATCCAGGTCTCATCCCATTCAACCCCTAACAGCAAGTACTGCTGAGTTGTCTGATATGCAAGACGGGGGAATGATTTCCTTCAGGAGCCATCCTTTGCCTCTTGCCTCTAAGAGAGCAAACGCAGCCTATCTATCTGTTGCGCTGGATGAAAGGGCAGAATTGTCATTTGTCTGTTTCACAATCACATACTTCTGGGCCTTCAGCACTCCAGAATTTTCCTTTGGGCTTCCTGAGCACTTGGAAGAAAGACCTGCCCCTTTGTTTCTCTATTTGTACAATTATGAGTGTAAAAATTCATTGCTCTGTGGTGTTTTTGGCATTCCCAGCAATGGTATCCGGAGTTCCCTGTCCCTACACCATCCTGTCACCCATCACCAGTTAGAGCAGGCTAAAAGCTGCCTTAAATGACATGTAAATGGCCCAAGGGCAATAGAAGAGCACCAGGAATTATGCCTTTATCTGGGTTTCTAGTATGTCCCTTTTTTGCATGCATTGTCCCTAAGATAAGTGTGAGTCAGGGATTTTGTGCCTCCAGAGAAACAGAAGGAAGAAAACAATGCAAGTGTTAAAAGTGGAAGGAGAAGCAGAGGGTCTGAATTCCCAAACATAGCCCCTAAACTGGTACTGCCTCCAGAAATCTGCAAGAAAGCAGCACTCAGCCCTCAGTGCTGATACAGAGAACAATGGAATTAAATCACCCCAAACATTCATAACCAGTCTTGTGTCTGCTCCTGGACCCCCCTCCTCCAATCTCTTGTTCTTTGTCCTCTGAACTATAGTCACCTTGCATTACGCGGTACGAAATGACTAGTCAGGCTTCCCATTGTCATTGGTGTTAATCACAGGAGATGAATATGAACTGAACAATGTGTTTATAACCTTGGTTAACAATGCCAGGCACTGGGCTGGACTCTCCTCTCCCTTTCACCTACACCAGTCCAATGGCTCTGGTGTAGTTATTTCAGGTTTGCAGCAGCACTGGGGAAGTCAGACTCCAACAGAAAGGCACTTTTAGGAAGAAAAAAATCCAACAACACTTTGGCAAAATAAAAAGAATGAAAGCACCAGAACCCAGTGAATTTCTCTGATTTGCAGCTCAGGTGCACATAAAAGCCACTTTCCATGAAAACAGCACAGTCTATGCGAGAGTAAGGGAGTCTGACCTCTGAAGCAGATCCCCGCCAGCATAAAGCAAAGGACGGTTTGCAGCCATGTATTTTAACTAACATTTGAGAAATCACAGTAAATACAGTCCATGTTGGTACCAAACGAATAAATGCCTCTCTGGTGGCAGAGAAACTTTATCTTGGGTCACCAGTGTCCTGCTGGCACTGGGACATATTTATTTTTTAGCATTCAGTGACCTTTGATACCAGTAACTAAGAGGGCTGCCAAGCTGCCCATGGGCGCTTCCATGCCAGTCTTTATCTGCTTTGTACACTGGGCAGGTTGAAACTGAACTCTGCTTGTTTGTGAAGGGGTAGATAGGATTGGGAACAAACCCTACAGGGACTGTGCCCCAAGTGTGTCAGTGTGTGCTCATGTTATGGATGTGCCTCTGTGCGTGATACTGATTCTGAGGCCACTGATACTGAGTTAATGCACATCCATGTATGTGTGCATGTAACCAAGGGAACTGTAGCTTCTTTCTCTTATACAATATAAAAGTGGTGTCTGCATGGCCATTGGCTTTAAAGGGCAGTCTTCAGCTGGGCTACAACACATTAATATTTAGGTGCCCACTTTGTATGGAAATGAGGCTTTTTGTTGTACTTGTGATTATCTTATCTACCACATTAATTAAAACCACTGCTGTGACCTGACCCAACCTGGAGTGCTGCCTGGGTTGTACTTTACCCTGGGCAGTGCCAACTTTGGGGAGTTTGCATAGCCCAGATGCTCTACGACAGTTCCATTAGTTCAGCCAAGTCCCCATCTGGAGAGGCACACATGGCCTGAGGTAGCTGTCCTAGCAATGACAGCACGTGGCTCCTGTTCACCTAGATGTAACTCCTGACAAAATGTCAAGTTAGGGAAGGAGGAAATGGTGGCTTTTAGCTAGACCTCCACCAACTATATCAACCTCAGATTACCTGTGCCTTTCTGCTTAAGTGCCACTGCTTGAGAAGCAACTTCATTATGTGTGGTTAACATGTAAACTTAAAAGCATTCAGCTAAGACCAGTCCTTCTGCTGTCCCCTGGTCACCAACTGGCAACAAAGCTCCACGTTGACACCAATCTGGCAACCTGTAGAGTTTGCCCTCTGTTACATTTTGCTTCTATAAGCACAGCTATTATTGGAACTGCTTACTTGACCATATTGTATGCTTTACCTCCATCTGACAATAATTCATTCTTCCAGCTTGCAACATTAACTACATATGCATACTATACACTCTGCCACTCAAAGTACATACACATAAAGAAAACAAAAAGATTTTATGCATAGTTGAGTTTTGTGCTTTTTTTCCTATTATTTGCATCTAATGTGAGGACACAAAGAGATTTTTAGGTTACCTGTAACTTGAAAACCAACACCAGAAACACTCAGAAATGCAGCACATTAACAAACACTGTCTGGCTCTGTAGGTTATTACAGAGAATACAAAATGTAGCTCAGTTTGTCTATGCAACCCAATAAGCAGCAGAAGCCAAACTTCACTTAAACATGGATTTATGGTTGGATGTGTGTGTACACATGCAAAATGTACTTACATGTAACCCCCCAAAAACAAAAACAGGATCAAAAAAAGCTGGCCAAAATATACATATGCTTTTGGTGATTAACACTATCCTAGCTGTAACATTACAAACATAAGACTGGAAGAGATCCTAGCACTCGGGAATTCCCAGCTGCTACCAGCAACATATCAGCCATCTCTCACAGCCATGGATCAGCACTTGTCTGTAAAGCAGTTGTGGCTTTCAGATCTCTGTTGTTGCTGGGAAGCTAGTGTCTCCTATAATCACACTGGGCATCTTGACAGACTAATACCTGTCCTAATACCTGTGAGGAGATCCTACACAACAATAGACATGACAGTCCAGCAGCACCCTGTGTCATGCCAACAGGGCCCTCCTATTGCTGCTGGAAGAACCCTGTCTAGGATCATATCTGCCATTTCTATTACTGCCTCACGTACACGGTCATTCACAAACCAATGCACGCTTTTTTTTCTATTTTTTTAATTGTAGTCAGTTTTTTCCTTCAAGAGAATCTATTTTTGTTCATCCTGCATAGAGCTCTGTATAGATAATAGACACATTCACAGAACAGTTCCTCTTAGCCTAAATCAAGGATCTAGAAAAGGCAGGACAGACCTCCATTTCGAGGTATCTTCCTGTTTTCATTAGCTGCAGAAGGAGCCCTGATGATCAGCTGGAAGAAGCAGCCTGATTTTCGATGGTTAATGGTGAAGTGCATCCCAAATGTATGTTTGTTTTTGTAGGGAATTGCATCCCATTGCCATTGCTCATTGCTTTCACTGTGTTCCAGCTCACCAGCCATGATGCTCTGACCCTGTTAATGACAGTGCCTCTTGACTGTTTCATCAGAACATTTCTTTAGCATACTCCAGCTTAAATGACAATAGATCATTATAGTGAACATTAAACAAGTTTAGCCTTGAATCACCACTAATCTCTCTATCCCAATAGTAATCTATTGGCACCTCTCCTTCAGACACTTCCTTATGCCTTTTACTGCTCTTTTACTAATCCTCATCTTTTCCATCTTAATTAATAACTTCCCATGTGGCATCACATCAAATGCTTGACTAAAATCCATACAGATTAGATCTACCACGTTTGCCTTGCTTAGAAAATCAGTTATCTACGCAAAGAAATAGTTCAGGAAACTCAGCAAAATCAGCAAAATCAGCAGTGGTTGTATCCTGTTCATCTTCTCTTTTGCGTCTTCTTTTTTTTTCTGGTCACTTATATTTTTTTTCACCACTCTTCTGAAAGCCTCAAATGGTCTTAAAATAAGATAATTTTCAAAGATTTTTTTAAATAAAGTATTTAAACAACTATTTTTAAATCATGCAAGAACAAGCTTTGGCTCAAAAATGTAATTCAAATCCTCACTATCAATCTGGCACTTGTTCCTTTGGAATTCTGGGATGGAAATTATCTGGTTTTCCTAGCTTGAAAATTATGAGCTCTTTTAGATTTGCTTCCACCTTTATTGTGATAATTTTCATTTTCATCCCCTCATTCCAACTAATTATGCTGGGTTTGCTCCATTCTTCCTCTTAAAAGCTGTGGAAAAACCTTTATTTAGATTCTTTTGCATTTAGGTACTTTTCTCATTCTCTGTTTATTTTCGTAGCTGAAGAAATGTTTCCTTTTTGTTTCAGTTTTCTTCTGACATCTATTTCAGAGTTATTTTCGGCAAATCTCACTTTATTCTTAACACACAGGTAGTGGGTTTGGTCATCAGTTCCTTTCCTTACTTTCTGTTGCTCTCCCATAGTCTAGTGAAATGATGCCATTGCACAGACTATATTAACTATAGTTAAACACAGATGTTTTGTAGATAGGTACAGAGTGAACATATTTGCAATGAAATTCACAGGCCGACAGAAATCAAAGATCTTGTTATAATTGAAGCAATGTTTTTATCTGATTAGAGTCACAAAACCCCTTGCATCAGCCCTGCCTTTGCCAGAATGCCAAGCAAAATGCTTTGGCTTGCAGCAATAAAAATATTGTATGCTTCTTCTCCAAAGGAATTAAAACTTTCAATCACTAAGAATAAAACAGGAGCAGAATTGTGCCAAAAAGTGCCTATTTTTTCAAACTGTTGCCTTCCATTTATTTTTTTCTTTCCTTGGGTTTCTAATGCCTGATTTTGAGCAGGAGCCTTACACTGCAAACCAGAGCAGAGCTGAGCCAATCTGTGACCAGCCACAGCATAAGACTAGCTCTGAACTGGAAATCTTTGTGGCTATTTTTGATGCTAAGGATTCTGATTACATTTACAGTTTCTGATTTTCCTTCATCACATCTTAGCTCCTTAAAGACTGCATTTTCCTCTTCAGCTATGGAAAAATTGTGTGCAGAATTTGTGCGCTATCAAGTTTTGAGTTAGTACAAACAGGAGAGATATGAGAAATTCCTGTATCATTATACAAAGGTAAAATGGAATGTTGTGTCCATCCACCAACTGCAGCCAAAGGACCATACACAGCAGTGGGGGGAACCAAATAATCCAGCTAATTATAAAGAAGCTTTACTGTGGAGAGTATATTCATACATAGAACATTTGCAGCTAAGAGAGAAAAGATTTTCAAAACCCATCTTAGCATAAAATTGGAGTATCCTCCATGGACACTTCAAGTCAGTTGGAAAAAGACCTTCCAGATGACATGTATGTCTGACTGTAGAAAGATAATTCTACTGAGGGGACAATAAAGTAACTTCTTAATTTCATGAGCCATCACCAACTGTTACTGTCCAAGCACTGTTTTCCTGAGTTGATGTGGTGTCTCAGAGGATGCCTGTCTCAGATCCAATCTGATGTTCTGGTCCTCTGCATTTCTAGTAGCACTGTCAGGACTGCCTCGTTAGAGAGGCAATGACTGCAAACCTCTGCTAAGAAAAGCATTTTTAGGGCTAAATCCTTATTTATTCTTGAGGAGCAGGCTGGTCAGCCCTCCCTTTCACTTCCCTTTCCGACATACACCCTACACTGTCATTCTCTGCCCTTTATGTTTTGCTTAGTTCCTTGAATTATAACTTTTAGGTTTTCACTTCAGCTTTTCCGCACAGCTTTACCCATCAGCTTCCTACTGTAAACAACTGTTTTGCCTGCTAGATGGCACTGGACATCCACTAGCGCTGGGACTGAAGGCAGGTGGCACTGAAGAGCTGTAAGGGCACACGGCCATCCTTCGGTCGTTATTCTATTTACTTTCTGCAGTGGCATTTTCTTTGCTCAGATTACTTCATTCCTCATCCACAGCACTGCCCTGCCACTATAAGAGTTCTACCTGTGTCCTCTTCCTCTTTTATGATGAGTATAAACTTGCTGTTAGCACTGCTATGGAGGATTGGAGCTGTTCCCATCAGTTGGTTGAAAACAACTAAAACCAAACAGAAGCCCTGAAATCCCTCTGGGTTTCAGCCATTGACTTGATTTGAGTCCAAGTATTTTGCAAACAATCTGATTTGGGGGGATACAATTAATTAAACTTTTCTGCCTGAAAGCAGCATTACAGAGCTATTTGTGAATACTAAGGGCCAATATAAGGCTGGTGTGAAATCTGCTTGTTCTTGCATTCTGGCCTGAATTCTTTGTATTATTGTCAGAACAAACATCCTTGGATGTGCTGTGTATATTCATCAACACACCAAAGAAGAAGCTGATGCTTTCATTTGTGTCTGCAGAGCACCCAGCATAACCCATTGTTGCTGTCCTGACTGTGAGCTTCTCTAAATGTCAAGGCCAGGTTGGACATAGCCTTGGGTGGCATGGTTTAGTGGGAGGTGCCCCTGCCCATGAGGGTTGGAACTGGATGATCTTAAGGTCCTTTCCAATCCTAACTATTCTATGATTCTAAGTTAAAAACCCCACAGTAAAACCACACTAGAAAACAAAGTTAATCACAAATATCTGGCTGGAAACACAAGTGCCTCTTTCTTCAAAGTATCCACCAGCCCTCATGAAGATACCCCTCGTGACACAGCATCTGAAACCGGAGTGCCACCATCACCATTCTAGTTCAGTCTGTCTGTCACTTGAGAATGCTGTTCTCTGCACCTACATGATGAGTTTGCTTTTCATGTACAGAGGCAGATGTTTCAGCCAGTGCCAGATGTGCCCACAGTGGGTGTGATTTCTTGGAACCTGAGGGTGTACCCTCTGTTTGGATGGCAGGTTCCATGGCTGTGGTTGCTTGGAGACATTACTGGTATCATGGTATCTGCCTTGCATGCCTGTAGATGTTTTCCAGGTAGGTGTGGTCATACTTCTACCTGGCTCATCAGATTCCCCACAGATGCCCATGGATCTAGTGACAGCACCAGGTCTGGCTTTCTCATTAATTCTTTTTCAACCTTATAATTATCATGTATATATGAAGCTGAATGCAATGCTGCATCCTACCATATCATTTTTTGGTGCCAGACACCTAATTTCTATCTTTTTTTGGTCTCCTCTCCACTAAGAATGTATCTCTCTCTCCATTTCCTCATGGATGCTCAAAACTGATTATCCCCAACCCTAGAGAAGATTCAAATAGAAGCAGAGCTTTTCACAGATTAAATCTTGTGTGGCATTTTAGGATGTCTCTCCCCTTCCTCCCAACCTTTTTCATTTCCCTCACTCAGAAAAGTTATCACTTGCTTAGCAGAGCTGGCAGAGAGATTGAAATGCTTGTGCCTTGAGCCGTCCCTGTGCAGCGCCTGGCACCTTTGCTCAAATGTCTGCAGAAAGTGGGTTTGAAGTAAGATGCTGGTCTGTGGAGCGGCAGGGGCACGCAGACTGTTCTGCTGGCTCCTGCTGGGGTGGTGAGCTTCAGCAGAAGGAAGGAAGATTGAGGGCAGATGGTGGCATTGTTAAGGTCTTGAGATGCCACACAGAGATTCACAAAAGTGGCTATTTCTAAACCCAAATGTCTAAACCTGCTTGAAATAGCTCTGTGACGCATTTTCTCCCTGTTTAGATAACATGGCACAAGGACTACTGTGTATTTGCCTACCAATTCCTCTGGCACAGCATGAAGCAAATGGCTACCTACACCTCCATGGCTATTTGCAAGGCCACTTAGCTTTAAAATACAGCTAAGAGCTGTACCACCAATCTCAAATTAACTTTCCTGGTGGGGGGAAGAGTCTTGAATTGATCCTTATCTACTTCACTGGGTCTTGTGCTGACAGTCCGGTTTGCTGTTCTCACCACTGTTAAAGTGTTCTGCTCTTTATTGGGTGTACTGTGAACAAAACCACCAGTCCAGACCTTTCTGATACGGCTGTTGTGATTTGCCTTATCTTTATTTGCTCCTTAAGCCACTTTGGTAGGGCTGAAAAAACCATCTCCTGAAAAAAAACTTTGAACTCTGGATGAGCAGCTAGAAAATACCTTTATTATTAGGGGAGGAGAGCTTAGGCTGCAGCTGGGGTCCAGCTGAAGTGCAGGGAAACTGCAGGGATCTGCACAGGAAGTGGCTGAGAGTCGCTGGTGTGGAGGCTATTAGGGAATTCTTAGAGATGTGTTAAATGGTAGGTTCAGCTTCACTAATGAATCACCTTGCTCAGGCTACAGAGTTTTGATTATAGGTGGCTTTGAGGGCACAGAAGAAAACAAAACATCATCTTGCACATGCAGCAAATACAGTGATTCCGACACGGGATAGAGGAAGACCTGAGCAGGATGGCAATAAAAATGTTTATATGCATCAATCCAGTTACTACAAATTAATTAGCTACTGAGGGAGAAAGTGCTACAAAGGTATAATTCAGATTTCTGCGCAGCTGTACTTTGTGGCAATGGTCAGGAAAATCGAGATGATATCAGTTCACATTTTACAAAATAATAGTGTGAGCTTGTGGGCTGTGCACATCCAAACAGCCCCTGCTTGCTCAGTGTGATTACAGATGTGCTTAAAGTTAAGCACGCATGAAAGCCTTTGCAGGACCAGGGATGCAAAACACAAATAACTTTTCCCTTCGATATACTTCCGATAGGTAAACAACTAAAAAAGGAATAAAAGGGAAAAAGCACGAACTAGAACTTTACATTTCTACAGATTCTGTGGGTGCAAAGGCCATGTCTTCATCTGTGCCTCGGGTGCTGCAAAACACACTGTCAGTCCTTAACAAACAGGCACGAGTGATAAAAAGCTAATATGCAAATTGCCCTATACACGAGGATGTTTTCTTAATTTGTGTGTAAAACTCATTTCGGATTCCAATACATGTCTAATCTGTATAATTTCTCTTAACTCACACTTAACTAACATCAGTGACGGGAGAAATGATCTCAACAAATGTCTTTTTCAGTGCTCGGAACCCGGCGGGAGCAGCAGCACTCGGGTGGCCGGAGGTAGGGCTGGGGGTCGGGGTGCGGGTGGTGGGGAAGGATGGGGGAAGCCCTGGTCCCTCGGTGGGAATGACCCAGCTCCGCGTCCCTCTCCCAGCCCCGCCGCGGCAACATTTATTGCAAAAGCAGGAAATTGCTTATTACTAAAGTAGCCGGCCAGGGAGCGGGAGCCGATGCTGTTCCACCCTGGCACAGCACTTGCTTAGCTGCTGCTTCCCCTTGTTCCGCTCTTTCTTCTTCTTCTTCCCCCTCTTTCTCTCCTCTCTGCCCCTCTCTCCTCTTCTTTTTTTCATTTTGGCTTCTATTCAAATGTGGGTCAGGGGTGAGCGGCTCCCAACGTCACAAGCTTGCAAGATGGCGCTGGGAGGAAGGCTGTGAGATGAGGAACAGGCTGGTATAAACCGAGAGGACAGGAGAGGGAGAGGAGGAGGAGGAGAGGGGAAGGGGAAGAAAAGCTGCTGCTCCAGATGCAATAAGAAGGTAACGCGGAGCGGGGCGCGGGTCCCGCTCGGCCGGCCGGGCGCTGCCGGGCTCCGCGGTGCAGCCCAGCCCCACTCCCCGCTCTTTATTCGCAGCCCCGGTCATCTGCCCATCTGCCCGGGGCCGCTCGGGAGAGTCGCCGGGGTGGCGGCGGTGTCCCCTTGTTCCCTGCCCTGCAGCGGCCGTGCCCGGCACCAGCGGTAGCTCCGCTGAAAAGAACAGGGGGATCATTTTCTTGTCCCCCTTTACCCCTCTCCCCGTGCCCAAGGCCCCCTCCCCGCGCTCTGCCGGCGCGCTGCCCCGTTGCTTTTGGGGCTGGGGCGTGCATACGGTGTACCGGCCACCGTGCC
>JANRGW010009855.1:0-34592 GCA_024733675.1 Psilopsiagon aymara
CAGGGATGGGGCAGCCACAGCTTCTCTGGGCACCCTGTGCCAGCGCCTCAGCACCCTCACAGGGAAGAACTTCTGCTAAGTGGACATCTCAATTACTTTTACCCTGCTGGGATGTTCAGATACTAACCCCAGCATGAGCTCTGTGCTCATCCAGCTTGTGTTGTTGAAGCATGTCTTTACATTGCAGTCACTTTCTTGTACTCTGTCTTTCAAAGCTGGAAGGATGCACTGTGTTAGGGGGATTGGGGCAGCAGCACCCTCATTATTTTGGCTATCACACACACAAAACACTTCAAATCATCACTCACAGATTGTTATCCTGCACTTCGATCACATCCCATAACCCCCACCTTCCTCTTCAGATAGCAGTTGTGAGAGCATGAGTAAAATGTAAGATCTGATGGGTGAAGGGCTATGAATTCCCAAACAGAGCAGGTTTGAGGGTTTAAAAACAATTACCTTTAATGCTTCTGTTTGTCGCTTATGTCTCTGGACCACCACAGGATTTGGAGGGCAGCGCCAAACCCAGTTCAGCAGAGTTTTGGTGTTGATTTAAGCATTTTCCTAAGGCATGAGGTGTTTGCAATTATACTGTGGATTTAGCAAACCTTTGGAGTGGCTGCTGCCCTGTGATCTATGTTAGTATATGTACCTTCATACCCTCAGGCAGGCAGATCAATGTCCACACCAGGGAGGTTTAGTGGAATTAGGGCATCCAGAAACAAATGAAATGATGGTGAGTTCAGTGGGCTCATCCCAGGGCTGTGTTTCAGGTGAGCTCTTGGCACAGCTGGCCGGCAGGGAGACAACACTGGATGAGATGAGGTGAGCTGGGTTCTGTCTTGGTTAGCAAAGACTACAAAGAGCGGATCTATTACTTATTTATGCAGCCCAGATCCTGGTGTGACAGAGCACTGCACAAAAGCTAAAATGACAGTAATTAGAATGGATCCGCACTCAGTGACCCAGGGAAAAGTGAAAACCTGGGAAGATAGTCACAAGTGAAAGAGGAAACACACAGCAGAAAATGGTGACAGTTACAATTTGAATGAGAATCAACCTCCTAAAGCAAACTAGCTCCTGGAAATCCCATTAACACTGACAAATATCCAGCTCCAGGATTCAGGAAGTATCACAGCGAACATCTGTTCAGGTAAATAATGAGGGTGAATCCAGTTGCTGTTTGAAAAGGCTGCCTGCTCCTTCTGCTTACGGTGAGCCTGTTAAAGCAAGCTGCCTGTTAAAAGAGTTCGCTATCATTACAGTGCTAACAATTACCGTATTCTCTGTGGTCGGGGATTATGGAACACCTGGCTCCCGGCACTAACTGCAGTGTGGCACCTCAACTGCTCCCACAACAGCAGCTCTGAGGATAACCCACGTTCTTGGCTGTAAGGATGATAGATTACTGAAGAGTTGTGGTGTTTATGAGCCCTCTAAAACGGGCAAAATTCCAGTAAATTCAACTCTGGATTCTGTTCTAATTTGCTTGCTGCTCCATCCGTCTGTTTCTGGTTGGGTTTTAAATCCAATCAAATTTGGGTTCTTTGATATTTCTTGAAGCTGTTTTGGATTTGTTTGGTTTTGAGGAGGAGGCCCAGCTTGTGAGCTGAAAAAGACCTCAAAGGCTCTAGCTGAAGATGGCTTTGATTGCACTCAGTTGACTGGGGGCACTGGTTCAACATCTTCATTTTATAGGCATCCAGCACAAGTAATTTAGAGCCCCAGAATTAACCCGGGAAGGAGCCATGGTCATCTAGGAGAGATGGGATGGTCAGGCTGGCTTTAGACAGCCCTGTTGACTCTGAGGTTTTCTGGTTGGCTTTGAGCTTTGTGAAGATAACTGGAGGAGGGTCAGACTCCACCAGGGACATGTGTGAGCCTTTGGAAGACAGGCTTGTAGCCATGCCTCTTGCATCCCTGGTGATACACCAAGTGACACTGTCTTGGCTGCTTTGGTACAGGAAAATTAAGACAATGTGACCCTAGTTACCTTTTAGCCAGAGAACAAAGTGTGTGGTGAGTGCCTGGCTATAACTGGGCAGGGAGAATGCACAAAGGCTGCTCTGTGTGCACAGGTTGGGCAATTATTCAGGGCTGGATCGAGTGCTTTTCCAGAGCTTTGTTCATGTGTAAGCTTCATTCATGTGTGAAGGAAAACAGCCTTGTACTGGAAGCACAGTGAACGAGTCAAACACCCAAATGCAGCCATCCCTTTGCCTCTGCTTGCTGGAGCATCTTCTGAGTGACAGCCTGGCTGGCCCTGCTCTGACCAGCACCCTGAAAACTGCAGCTTTTCTCCCCAAAATGTTTGCCATTTCTTCAGGGTGAGGGTATTCCTATGGCAATCCTTGGTGAACCCAACATCGCTGGCATGGTGACACACTGTCAGATCCCTTGGAGAGCTCTGGGGCAGTCCAGCCCGGCCATTTTGGCCAAGATGAGCAACCCAGCAGCAATGGTCATGGGGCTCAACCATGTTATGCTATGAGAGATAGCATTAGGAATGCCTGAGCATGGGGGGTTTGTAACCTCATATCCAGAGGTGTGTGTACTTAAGGAGTGATGGTAGACAGAAGAGGGTATCAACTGCAAGTGAAAGGAGCACAGTTCAACAGTGAAGGCTCTTGCCTGAGTTGAGGTGTTTTAGCTGGAACATGGTGTGCACAAACTAGTTCAGAGTGAGCAAAGGGTGGTCACTTTGATCCTTGGAGCTGTGTGGGCTGTGTTTTCAGGACCTGACCACTCCTGTGCAGGCAAAGCATGCTTGCCATCCTCCATGGGGGTTTTTGCCTGCAGCTTTCTGTCTTGGCTCTAGTTGCATACCAAAGGCGCAACAGGACAAACCTGCAGGAAGGGAAAGTTGGAAGAGATCCTACTTTTTTTCCATTATTTTATGCTAGTACCAGGAATAGATGTATACATATATATTTAAATATAAAATGTTTTAAATGTTTTAGAATTGCCAGGGCTGGGATGGGATGTAGCACATGCAGAGAACAAAGCATGTCAGTGAGTCTCTTGTCTTCAGGCTGGCTGATAACCCTCTGTTCTGACTAATTTTTGGTGTCATCCATCACAAGTAGAAAGACAGAAGCCTCACGGTGCCCTTTGTGCACCACAGAGCTCATTGAGGACCTATTAGTGTTTTCAGTTAATTCTGGTGACATATTTATAGCAGGGTGATCTACAGCACCGATTTCCTACAGGACACATCACAGTTTGACATCAGATTAAGTTATAGAGTCCCTTTTCCTGTCTGGATCAATGGGTACAGTCAAACAGAGCCTCATCTACATGCAGATGAGAAGGATTAGATTTAAATCAGCACATGTCAGTAATGGCTGGTTTTCCCACCAAGGGAAGAATAGGCAGGGAAAAATTTCCATCATTAATAATTGAAGTTTATGGAGGGGGGGGGGAACTGAACATATCATATACCGTTCCTGCAGATAACAGGGTCCTGCTATTGCTGGTAATTCTGTCTGGCAGACAAGTGCTAAAAATTATGATGATTACCACTGGGTTTCTGAATCTGTTATGAATCTTCTGCAGTTGTGGAATATATTAACAAATGCCCTTTTGTAGCAGAGCTGAAAATACTATTGGTAGCACAAAAGTGTCCATAGAAAAATACGTACAGAATAGTTGGAAATGAGAGCTGGTATCATTTGCCAGCATGAGGAGAAAAATAAGTTCTGGTGTGGACTTTGTACAGCAGGGTGACTGGACGGGATGACCAGCACCCAGCAGGGTGGATGCTGGAGGATGCAAAAAGGCACTGATATTCTTCTTTACCATACAAGAGTGATTTGGGCTTGCAGGAGACATGGCAGTGATGCTTCCAGAGGCTGGGGTTGCCAAGGACTTATCAAAAGACCTCCAGAAGCCATTAGAAAGGAGCTTTTTGAAGCTATTTACAATGTGAAAATGCAAAAGCTGTGTTTCTCCAGGCTGGAGAATGAGTTTTGTGTTCTTCTTTGTATTTTCAGAGAAGTCTCCCAGCGATAGCACTGAGTGTACATGTGCAGGCCATACCTGCTGGGATTGCTGGCAGGGAACCACTTTCCCATTGTACGTCCCTAAAACATTTTGGTCTCTCTTCATTGCTACTGCTCTTTCCTCTGCCAATAATTTCTCCAGGCTGCCAAGCACTAGAGGTCGTGGTGCTCTGCAGTGAAGTTTTGTGCTTCGTGCTCACTCGGCATCCGAGAGCCTTAATCCCAGCAAGCATTCAAACAACAACAGCTCATGTAAATCAAGCTGGAAATAATACATGAGAAGAAGTGAACATGAATTTCTAATTAACTAAATCTGCAACTGGTGCATGCAACTTAAAGGGCATGTGATTTATCACCTGTCAGTAAAAATGTGGGTTATAGCTTATTCTTTCAGTACTGTAGTGTGTGCATAGCTCAACTGTGGAGGTAAAGGGCATCTGATTTATCACCTGACACCAGCCATACTGGTTAGAGCCTTCACGGCTGGGACAGCAGAGACACCACATCTTGTTTCCACCAAAGAGCTATTTGCTTGGTTATTCCTCCAGCAGAGAGACATGTGAAGGACTTTCCTTTATTTATATATCTATTGAAACAAAGTGATAATAGGAACTGCATTTCCTCGGTGGAAGGGGAGGTCTGGAGCACAGGAGAGCAGTTTGGCCAGCACAAGGTATGATGAGCCTGGCAGACCCTGAAGTGTGTTGGTGGGTGAGAGCCCTTCTCTTTTGAGCTACAGGGCTTCATAGCTGATGTTGGCCACACTGGCCACCCTTTCCATGTCTGCAGTTCACAGGCTGCCCGCTTCGTTTGCAAAGTGTTGAGGCCTTAATAGGGCTCAGTGATAGCTCATCAGATCTGCAAATCATCATCGATGTGCAGTTGACTTAAGTCCAGTGTGCCTGGGCTTTTAAGAGGGTTTGCTGAGACCAAACTTCGCGAAACCCCTATAATTACAAGCTGATTCCTAGATACGAGGAGCTTTGCTTTGTTGGCCTCAGTGGAGCTTAAGTTTTTACAACTAATGAAAACCAGATCCTTATTGCTAATAAAAAAGGTGAGGATCCTCACACAAGCTGTGCATTGCAGTGTAGATGAAACAAGCCCATTCCCTGCTGGGTACCAATGTCATTGTGTTTGATGCAGAAGGTTTAGTGCAATTTAAGCATCACCAAATCAGCTCAGTTATCTCTCTCTAAATGCCAGATGCTGGTTTCCAGGGGACCAGAAATCTGTGGGAGCCACGTGTCCGTTGTACATGGAAAGATTGGCCAAACTGAATCCCATCCTTCGGTATCAATAGATACTTGCAAATGTCACCCCATATTTTTGTGTCTGTGTTCCCCTCTTTCTGTCACCTTGTGGACTTGAGTGAAGTGTTACATGGTTTTCTCAAGTCTTAGATGCTCTCTGAGAAAAAGCAGCTGTTTCTAAAGGTGGGGCAGACGAATTTCTGCTCTTCCTTGTGAATGCACATGGAAGCAATGGTCCTGCCAGGCATTGGAACTATGCTGCTGAGAGGGCTGACTGTGAAAAGCTTCTTCCTACCTCCTTGTGACCGTAAGCAGTCGCAGGACTCTTTGGGTAGCTTATCACCTTCCTGGGTTTTGTGTCATATGCCGCATGTTCTTCATCAGTCTTAGTGGAGTTCAAGGGGTATGAGAAACGATGCCAATGCAGTTCATACATTTTGGGTCCACCAGAACATAAACCTGTTGTATGTGGATCATTTTAACCTTAGTTTGCCATTAAATGCTAAGATAGATTGGGGTAGGTCTTGGTTGGGGTTTTTTATGTGTGATATGATGGGGTTTGGGGTATCTGGTGTGAAGTATTGAAAACTTTTCTATAACTGTGCATGGAGTCGCTGCTGTTGGCTGCATCAACAAGTGAGAAAGCTCTATGGACCACAAAAACCTCATTACATAATATCTGAAAATAGAAGACATATATGAATTCAAGTAAGGGATACAGTAAATCATGAGACTCCTGAGGATGGAGGAAACTGTTCTAAGTGGGCTTTAATTACCAAGCTCGAGAAGTCTCCAAACCCAATGCTGAGTAAAAATTGGTGCTGACTGGAAGGGTTGGGTGCTGAAGCTGATGATTTCAGCTGAACTGGTTCCTGGATGAGGCCTCCAAAAAGCCCTCAGATGGTAAGCAGAAGCTCAGGGCGGTGGGAAACTGTTCTTAACCTCACTGCTCCCTGTCGTGTGGCTGCAGGTGAGTTAGAACAACAACAAAAGGTCCCATGAAGGGCCAGGAGAGACACCCTCATCTGACTCATTGCCCTGCTTTCTCCTGGGCTCTCTGGTGCAGTCTTGCCCTGATAGTTCTACTTTTTTAATATGTGCATTAAATCACAGAATCCCAGACTGGTTTGTGTTAGAAGGGACCTTAAAGCTCCTCCAGTTCCAAGCCCTGCCACGAGCAGTGACGCCTTCCACTAGAGCATCCATCCATCAAGCTCCATCCACCCTGGCCTTGAACACTGCCAGGGCTGGAGCATGTGATTATTTGATTAGGTTCTCATGCTCCCCAGGTCCCATATGTCAATATCTAGGTACTATGGAGATTTTGGGGGGGGGTTGTGGAGTTTTTTGGTGGAGAAGGAGGGGTGTATTCAAGATTTTAGTCTTACTCTTTCCTTGAGCTCCTCTCCCATGTGTTTAATTATTATTGGCAATTATGAGGGCAACCAAAGTGCCCAACTAGCAAGGGAGATATCCCATCAGCTCTGCGTCTTGTCTACATAAGAATAAAAGCATGATGGGGCCTCTCATGCAGTCAGGCTCTCAGAGGGGGTGAACGAATGAAAAATAGGCAATGTGGTAGCATTTTGCTACTACCTCAGCTGAAGGATGGAATCAAGGTAACATGCTTATTTGACAGGAAATACTTTGTGTACTTGTGTAATCTGTTGATCTGAGAATTAAATCACTTGTTCATCTTCTGTGCCATTGATCTTGGAGTCATTAGTGAAAGTACAAGCTGTCGGTGACATGCCCCCCTGCCTCACACAGTCCTCAAGGAGGAGAACATGCATTAGCAGATGCTTTTGTTCATGTGAGTCAAATGTGTTGTGCTTGTCCCCAGACCATGTTAACTATGAGGAAAAGAAAAAAAGAGAGGAGCTGGAAGACTTATACATTTTGTTTGTTTTCTATAATAGTTCTCTTTTAACTTAGTTTTTTGCAGCTGACTCCCATGAATAGTTTTGTATGGGGATTATGGTGGGTTTTATATGTATGTGGGCATAAATGTAAAAGTACTTAATACTGAGTATGTGTGTATATGTATACATGTATAACTTCTGCAAAACTTCAGCTCTGGTCAACCTCACTCACTTACTTTCTAATTGTAGAGACACGAGGGATTTTTGCTTTAGAGATTTGTGTTGGAAGGGGCCTTAAGGCTCGTCCAGCTCCAACCCCTGCCATGGGCAGGGATACCTTCCACTAGGTCAGGTTCTCCCACACACCCTCCTGGGGCTGGCACCCTTTCCCAGCCTGTCCTCTCTCAGCTTTCCAGAGGGAGTTTTTGTGCTTCTAAAGCTGTTATTTAAAACCCTCTTCTGCTGGTTTATTCCAGCTGTGAGCAGTCCCTTAGAAATCCAGTGTGCTATTTGCTTGTGAGTGCTTTTGGGATGGAGGCAGCGGAAGACCTGAGCACGGGCCATGGAATGATGAGCTGTAGAGGCAAATGGATAAAAAGAAGGTGGGTATTGAAAACATTGGGCAAAATAACACAACACATGGGATTTAGGATTGAATCTTCCAGCTGCCTTGCAGTTTATAACATTTAATCGCTATGCCACAGGGATGGACACAGTACCAGAAAGCACGGGCTTGATCCCCACTGTCTACAGCACCAATTCCCCGACACCATCACCCTCCTCCTCAACCTCATGCTGGTTTTCCACTGTCAAGCAGGGTGACAGGCAACCAGAGGCAGGTGCCAAAGGGCCAGCCTCCTGTTCCTACTGATGCAGAGCATTGCCCTGAGGAGCAGGACAGGCAGTGAGCACACCTCAAGCTGCATGCATGGGGCTCTGTGTTTCCCACTGCTGGAAGGGGTAAAGAGAAAGGAAGATGAAAGAAACAATAATATCTTTACACTTACTGTAACTCAGATTCAGATTTCATTAATTATTGTTTTGTCATGTTGGGAGCCTGGGGAGGAAAATATTAATCACAGGGTTTGCTGAGTGCTGTTTCTGTAAGTAAATGAATTGAAGTCGGGAAACTTGTTTGTGTGGATGTTTGGCTGGTTCCTGCTGTCGGCAGGCGAGCTCCCTGCGGTTCCCGGCACTCCGCAGAGCCCCCAGACATCCCCCCCCATGGGCTTTTTGGCACATCTCAGTTGCAGCATTGGCTGTCACCACAGTGAGCAGTTTGTAGGTCCCGTTGGGTTTGCTTTTGCTTGGTCTTGTTTTCCTTTTGTTTTTTAATAACTTCTGGCAAAATAAGCTCAAGAGCTGCCGTTTGCGGCTGAGGTACCGGCAGCAGCAGGATGCTGCACAGATCCAGACTGGCCTCTGCAAAACTCTTCTGGTCCCTGCACAGGTGTGTGAGAGGAATGTAACAGCAGGAGAGAGCATGGACCCGTTACTCCTGCACTCTATCTCCGTCCTTTCATTACCAAATCACTGCTGTAGAAGCTGCCCAGAGCAGCTGTGGCTGCCCCATCTCTGACAGTGCTCAAGGCCAGGTTGGAGCCAGGTTTCTCCAAGCTAGGTTGGTCTTGGAGCAACCTTCCTCTAGTGGAAGCTGTCCCTGCCCATTGCAGAGGTTGGAACTGCATGAGCTTTAAGGTCCCTTCCAACCCAAACCACTCTGACATTCTACAATTCTATAATTCTCTCCAGTCACTGGCTGTATCCTGGGGCCCATCACCAGGCACAGGGCTGCACCAGGGCCATTTCCTTCTGTGTACCATCATCTTCATTTGCAGCTCTCGGCACTGAAGAAATTCCAATGGCATGTTTGCACCTCTTTATAAATCAAACCCTGTATTTCTTTGTCAAGGAAGAGAGCCCTGAGGTAGATCTATTAATGGCATGCTGCCCCCCCCCCCGCCCCCCCCCCCCCCCCCCCGGGATTATTCCCTCTTTGTCTTAAAAGCAAGTAAGGAGCTGTGTTGGTTGTGCATAGATCAGAACAGTTACACCTCAGCTACTCTAAGCAAGCCTCCCAGGTGCTTATTTTGGGAGAGGACTTTACATCCTTTCTCACTTCTGGGTCTGTGACCCCAGACAAAAATAAATACATCTCAGTGCTCCTGCTCGGGGTTATTTCTGGCAGCATCACCAAATAACTGAATTTCGGTGGGCTGTGAGTGTGTGTATGTGTATATACAACAGTAGATCTCAGCAAGATAATCAATTGCATGCAAGAGGAAACCAGAACTTTTTCCATTGGTTTTATCAGATATTGTGGTCAGTCAAGGCAATTCAAAGCACCTCGGAACCCTATTACATTCATTCTTGCTATAATCATTCCATCTCTGTTTACCATATTCAGTTAAAGTGGCTTGTTTGCTACATCCGCTCTGCTGCCAAAAGAACCTCATTTACTCTTGCAAACGGCTTCTGTTGCTGCTGCTGTAGTGTTCCTGCATTGCAAACACATTCTTGGCCACAGCACTGAGGTTTGGATATATTGTTCTTTGAATCCTGCAGGGGAGCTGATTGGTTGGCATGCTCATTCACTTTCAAATACCATTTGAATGACAGGAGGGTTTGGGTTGTTAGATGATTGGTTTGTTTTGTTGGGGTTTTTTTTCTGGTACATGGGCTTTGCTTTCTCCTGTTGTGGAGCTGAGCAGTCACTGAGCCTGGGGCTGCTTCCTTGGGGCTGTTGGTGCTGTGTTGTTTTTTTTTTGTGGTTGCCCTTATTTTTGTTGTTTCTGCAAATTGCATCTTCAGACACCAGAGGCTGTTCAAAAGACTCAAGTCCCTGCTTAAGGGAAAGTGGGACCCAAAGTTGGCAGGAGTCTGCAAGGACTGCAGCAGCGTATGCAGTGAGAGGGTTTGCCTGCAGAGCATCAACCATTAATAACAGCAGCCAGTAGCTCTGTGGAGTTGCATCGTGCAGCTCGTTTCCTCCTGCCCTTGGTTTTGCTGTTGTCATGTGCATGAAGCCCTGTTGTGATGGCTGGGGTTGATGCAAGTCATGAGGTGATGCTGGAAGAGCTGTCCTGTTTGGGGAAATGAGGAGGGGAGGACAGAAACCCAGGCAAAATGAACAAACCCTGGGCTTTTGCCCTGTGCTCTCTTTGCTGTGGCTCAGCCTTTGCTCCTCAGCCTGGGGGCTTGCATGAACCTGGCCAAGCATGGCCCAGCCCTGCAGCCTTCAATGCTGATGCTGGACATGGGAGAAGCAGTTAACAACCCTTGGCCCCTTGACCTCAGTCTGCCCAGTCCAGGCCAGGGCAGCAGTGAAAGCGGTGTTTTGGTAAACAGCTTTGGCAGTGGTATGACCTGTGCCATCCCTTTGGAAGGAATACATTCCTGCTGATGATTACTTCATCGAAAGAAACATGGCAGAGAGACAGAAGACACAGCACACCCAGATTTCTGCTCAGCTTTTGTGCATTGTTGGTGCTCCCACAATTGCATTGTCCTGACTACAAACACCAGACTGATGCACAGCAGCTCCCTAGTGTTCAAGAACCATGTACTGCCCCATAGCCTGTCACAGCACATGGGACAGGGGAGCACCAGGAGGCTGGATCTCATCTCCTGGGATTCCATGTCTCCTTGCTGGGTGCCTCGATTTGCTCCTCTCCTTCAGTTGCAGCCAGGGTTTGCTCCTCTGGTTGAGGCAGTTGAAGTGCACCATTGCTTGGTGGAAAGGAAGAGCTTTGTCTCCTTGAAGCTCAGGAAACAGCTGTGGAAACAAAGCCCCCAGAACAACCTGAAGCAGTGATGGGTTTATAGTGCTTATGAGTTTCTCATGCTTCTTGGCTCAGAATGCGATTTTAGTGCCCTGAAATGAACCATCTTGAAAACACTGTGGGGTGTTTTTTTTTGGTGGTTTAGGTGGGGGAATGAAACTTCTCACAGTTATAAATCCAAAGCTGGAGGTGAATTTGTCCCCTTTTATTTTCCTATGAGTATCTTCTGCTTTGAGATCTGTAAGCATTTTTTAGCCTGGTATGCTATGAAATTCTGCTTTCAGTGATCAAAGCCCTGATTTGTTTCACTATGAATTGTGCTTCTGACCCAGTCCCAAGTGGGAGCTGTATCTGCTTTACAGAACTTGCTATGTGGAAATAGGAAACTGAAATGGCAGGACTTGGCTTTGCTTGTGCAGGGTTTCTCCTTCCAGCAGGCACATGTGCTTCACTCCTTGCAGGAGCATCGTGAAACCTCTCCTTGCTGTGGTGGATATGAGTGTGATTATCTGAATTTTACATGTATGGAAACCCATAGCCTCAGAATGAGCCCATTTTGGGCAGTTTTTCCCTGCACACTGGGGTCCTGGCCAGTGCCTATGGCTGTGCTTTCCCAGGGAACATGGGAACAGCCCCTCTGCTGGGAACTCGCATCCCTGCATCAAGTGATTTGCCAGCATTAATGATTTTTCTGTGTTGTCATCAGGTCTCTTCCACCTCTTTTTTGGAAAAAACATGGTCTTTTCCATTTTCCTCCAATAAATAGCCCCATGTTTCAAATGTCTTCTCTTTCTGCTGCCCTTGTTTCCCATCTTTCTACCCTTGTTTTCCTATCCCTCTCCTCTGTGAAGGAAGTGAGAGGAGCTGTATTCAGCACCTGGAGCAAGTATGCGCTGACAGTTTGGATAACAACATTACAGTGTTTTCTGTATTATTTTCTGACCTGCTATTTTTGCACTCTATCATCTTGATATTGCTGTGCTTTCCAGAGAGGTTTGCAAAGGGTGGTTGACGTGACATTTGGTCTTATCACGTAATGTTCAGTTAATTTAATCCCTGCTAAAGTCTAGAAGGATTTCAAACTGCTCCTTCCTGCACGTTCTGCAGCTGTCAGCACAGGGTTTCTTCTGCTCTGATGTTCCCTTCTGCTTGGTTAGATGGCTCCGAAATTTCCAAGTCTTCCTCATTTGTAATTAACCTAAATAATATTCTTTTCATCCGCAAACTTTGTTTCACTGTGCAGCCTAGTTTTCAGGTCATTAATAAAGATATTAAGCAACAGGAGTCCTGGTTAAATTCTTTGGTTGGGGTGTTGTTAATTATTTCCATCTCAATAAACAAGTCACAGGCTTAGTCTTGTGATGGCCGTCAGCAGTGGCAGGTCTTAAAACAGCATCACTGGTGTCTAAACCTGAGTTTGGTTAAACTGAAGCATGGCTCAGTATGGGAACTCTTCATGTGGTTGAGATCAGGCTTTTACTAACGTAAGCTTAAAGTCAGTTCCTCACAGAACTGTATTAGGACAAGAGGAAACAGCCTCAAGCTGCACCAGGGGAGGTTTAGATGGATATGAGGAGCAATTCCTTCCCCAAAGGGTGCTCAGGCATTGGACCAGGCTGCTCAAGGCACTGCTGGAGTCACCATCCCTGCAGGTGTTCACACACCATGTAGATGAGGCCCTCAGTGCCATGGGTTAGTGTTGGCCTTGGCAGTGCTGGGGCAATGGTGGGACCTGATGATTATCTTAAAGGTCTTTCCCAACCTCTTCATTCCAGCTGGGAAGACTTGGAGGAGGGCAGAGTGGCACAACTGATGCTGTCCCCTTCACTGGCTTATCAGACCATGGCTTAGTGTTAGTGGGAGAGCAGAAACTCCCCAGTAGTGAGATAGTGAGCCTGATCTCTGAATTCAGAGGACAATAATTGCAGTGAGGTGCTGTACTGAGCTTGGGGGCTGGTGGGTTCTGGCAGGGTTGATGAGCAGCATGTCCCAGGCTGCTCTGAGACCCAAGAGATGGATGGATGGAATGGATGTAGCAAAATGCTGGTTTCTGTGCTGCCTGATATTTATATCTCCAGACTGAAACTACAGCCCCAGTGGACAGCAAAGGTTAACTTGATTTGCACATAAAGTGTTTGCTTGGGGGTGTTTTCGTCAGCACTTGCAGCGTGCTTAATATCCAACCAGGTTGCACGTTGTTTCTGCCATGACTTGCAAAGATCTATATGTATTTTTTTATATGCTTAATATATTAATACACTATTTTTTCAAGAAATACAAATTATGAGCTTTCTGCTCTTAGAGGCATTCATTATGTTTTGTTTAAATGAACCAAACTTGTTTCCATTTCCAATGAGCAGACAAGTGTCCAGTCCCACTTAGTGACTAGACAACACGATTAATTGTTCTGTTCTTGTAGTCAACAGCAAAACAGGGTTTGGTGATACGGAACCACCCCACAGTCTTTCTGGGGCTGAATTATCTGGCACAATGGAGCCTATAATTAGCAAGCGGAGAAGATGCTGCGCAGGTAATGTTAGAGGATTGCAGAGGGGCATGTTGCAGGGCAGCTGAGGGAAACAAGAGATTATGGGACAGGCAGTGAAAAAACTAAGTGTTTTTATCTCTCCAGGGTGCTTAAAGCTTTATAATACAAACTCAAATAGAAAAAGATCTTGGTTGATATGATGGAGCTTAACCAAGGCAGAGTCTGTGGCTGTTGCACCATGTAGCATGTGGCGCTTTTATAATTTCTCCGGCTCCCTGTGGGTTCAGAACAAGGAGGATTCTTTCTCCTTCACAGTTATGAGAAATTTGTACATGGAAAAGAGCCCTCTACCTTTTGGAGAGGAGCTGCTGAAATATAAATGAAATATACCCACTGACGGAGCTGGGATCTTGGCGGGATTTCCAGAATCAGGATGCAGAAGGTTTGTTGAGAATCACTTTCCCCCACTAACTGCTTTTGGAAAAAGCAGGAGAGAATAATGTTATTACCTGGTAAATGTGATTGTCTAGGTGTCAGGCTTGGGCACTGTGGGGACTGAGCAGAAGTTCCCAGTCTCTGGAGATATGGGGTTCAAAATGATCTCATCAGATGCTGAAGCTGAGCTTGGGTATCATCTCATTAAAACCCATACAAGGAGGTCCCTCTTCTCCCACATTGCTATGGCAAGGAAGGAAAAATGGCTTCTCCTACCCATGCCTTGGCCTTGTGGACAGCTTCTTACCCAAGGCTATGCTCCATGGCAGCAGTGTGCAGATAACTTCTGTGTTGTGAACTTGTTGGTCTGTGGGTCCAGCCTTCCTGAGCTGGACGTGCTTTTGGAGATACACTCCTGATCCTGTGGCTCAGGAAGAAGTTGCAGCCAAGAAAGAGGGAAATGCTGTTGTTTGTGCCCTTTGCTAGTGTACCGAGTCACCTTGGCTGTCCTGGCTTTGACCAGCGGCTAAGAATGCGCCTGGTAAAGTCCTTCTGGTGCCTAGCTGGGATGCTGCAGTGCTCTGAACACACCAGTTACGGGACAGTAAGTGCTCCTCAGGGTTTGTATGGTACCTGACCTTACAGCCTCCCTTTGAAGCTGATGGCTGCAGGTACTCATCCACCCATGGATCAGTGCCCAGCACCCCTTAAGTGTGCTGGTGAGAAGGGCATCATGACAAAGAGAGCTACCTGCAAAGACCCAGCCACAAAGTCCCTTTAGTTCTTCAGATGAAGTTTGCTCTATGCAGGAGGCTGAGGATTAAGCCCATGCAGGAGGCTGCTCTGACAATCAGATCCATGTGAACATGGAAAGCAATACTCCATAACACCTCTAGCAATCATTCCTTTCACAGACATTGCCTGGATTATGTATGAGAATTAATAAATATTAAAGCGGATTTAAGAAAAGCCTTCAGTGTATGGAATTGTGCCTGCCAGCCAGAGCAGGTGACTGCTGCTACAGCACCAAGGTACATCTCCTCTGTGCATCCCAGCCTGGGTGAATGCTCTTCCTTTTTTAGCAAAGTCCATTTCGGACTCTTCAAGGCCTTTCTGGTGGAGCTCTGCTCTAACCACCATGCCCATGGCTTAGCTGGAGGGATGCAGCTTGCTGGAGCATCTCAATAGTGGCTGACATATCCCTGTGCTTCATTCATGCAACTGTGCTGATTAGCACCCATACACACGAGAAGGCCCGGGCATTTGGGCTTCCCAGCCCATGGCAAAGGCAGAGGGAGGTTGGCTTTGGGGAATTTCAACAGCAGTGGAAGGGTTTGTGCAGCCATAAATCCTGTCTGATTTGAGGGTAAGGTGGGAGCTCAATTTAGCAAGGGAGTTTTACATTTTCCCTTTGTCAGCATGAGTTAATGTTGAACAGGGCAAAGAAGGAGCCTGGCGAGACCTTCTTGGTGAATCTATGAATAGCAGTTTCTTAAATAGGAATCTGAATTTAAGAATGATCTGACACCGACAGGTTGAAACCAACTCTGTAATTGTATTGTGTTAGATTTAGGTCAGACATATGCATGTCAAGCCAAATGACCTAGAAAGCCTTTCTAGGTCAAACTATTGCTTGAAAAGTTGCCTTTCTAAAAGGCAAGGCCATGAGAGTTAGTGCTTACTCTGACACATTTCCTTCTACCAGTGCAACGTAAGCTTTTGGGACATGGCAGGGAATTTGTCATCTGCATTGAGAAGAGAGAAAAAAATGTGAAGAAGGGGGATACTAATTTCTTAATGTCATGAGAACTTTTCTAGCAGCCACTTTCATCCTGAGTTAGTATTTTGGATACTTGGCCAGCAGAATCTTAGGCTAGAAGTTGCAACACCAGTTGTATTAGCACCTTGCTGTTTCCAGCAGTGCTAAATCCTGCCAACTCCGGGGGCTGGCAGCAACCAGCACCTGCAGCCCCAAACCTTTGGAGCCCTAACCCTTAGTTGGTGGGAAAGCATTTATTAGAAGGAGTTTTTTGTCCCATGAAGAGGCTCAGCGGAGGCTGATGAGGTCTGCACAGAATGACTGTCTTCACCAGAGTGATGGGATGGGGCAAAGTTGTGCTCTGCTGACTTGGGGAGATATGGCAGTGGGTGAAGTTGGAAGGACCAAGGCTGGAGTGACCCAGGACCTTGATGATGTTGTCCTGCAGCTTGTGTTGCTCTGTTCACGCTGCTGCAGTCCGAGCAGATGCAGCTTTCATGCTGTTAGAACAGAGCATGAGCTTGTAATGAAAGCTCAACTGTTCATGTGGGTTGCTTACTTCAGAGGGCGGATATACCTGAATGTCCTGGGTTTGGCCGTGGTAGAGTTAATTATTTTCTTAGTAACTGGTGCAGTGCTGTGTGTTGGCTTTCATCTGAGGTCAATGCTGGTAACACACCAAAGGTTTAGTTGTTGCTCAGTAGCACTTAGCCTGATCAAGGACTTCTCTGTCTCATGCTCTGCCAGTGAAGAGGGGCACAAGAAGGCAGGAGGATGCAGAGACAGGCCACCTGACCCCTAAGGGTTATTCCATACCACAGCATGTCATGCTCAGAGTAGAAACTGGGGGGAGTTGATCAGGAGCCACCAATCCCTGCTCTGGTCAGGGTGGGCATTGGTTAGCAGTGGTGAGCAACTGTATTGTGCATCACTTATTTCATTCCCCTCTTTGTTTTCCCTATTTTATTGTTATTCTTACTGTATTTTATTTTAATTATTAAACTGTTCTTATCTCAGCCCATGGGTTAACTATTTTCCTATTCTCCTTCTCATCCCATGGAGGAGGGGGCAGTGAGTTAGTTGCTGGCTGGGGTTAAATCATGGCATTGTGGCTCCAAGCAGTGAAAAGGGCTCTCCTCTGCACTTGTATCATTTTGGGTGACTGAAACTTTTCTGTCCCATGGTGCCTGTGGCAGTGCTGCATGATGTAGCTGGGGGAGGACCTTGGGCTGGGTTTGGGCCAGAGACTAGTAGTTAGGCAGGACATGTGTGGGTACTGGGATAAGATGGCTTATCCTTGGAGGTACTCAAGTAGGAATCTCATTTCCCCACCATAGCTGAAAGCGAGCAACACTTCCATGTCCCGTTTGCACATTGTACCTGCTGTCTTTGCTCCCCAGGAAGGGTGTCTGTGCCCTGCTTCCCATCCTGTGCCCCAGCTCTCCTCTGCCTGCCCAAGCCATGATAAACTCCACAAGCAGGGCTCAGCATAGGGAGCATCCTGACATTTTCTCCCATTCTTTAATGCCCAGTGCTGCTGCCTTGCTGGTGTTCCTACAAGAGCAGCACATCCCAAAATCCTCAGGCTGCAAATCATTTGTTCAGCCCAGCTATGACCTACTTGAAAGTAGCTTTTGCCATCCCAGGAAAGTGGGTAATGGGAGGCTGCAATGCCTTCTGAACAATTACAGCTCACAGCAGTCCAAATGAAAATGTTTGTTGAAAACAACATGTGCATAATTAAGGCTTAATGAGCCCTTGTCTGTTTGGAATCTGCAATTAGATTTATAATAGAAAATACTAGCAAATGCCAAATAGCTTTAAAAGAAGCTGAGATAAAAGATAATTTTGCTGCAAATCTATAGTAATACTGTAATTTAATGAGCTGGAAGTGGTGCAGAAAGACTGGAAAAGCTTTGGACAAGTTTGTATTGTGTGTGTTTATCTTATCTGCCCATTTCCCTATCTATAAAGCTGTCAGTCTTGCTTTTAACTGCTTGGAAGAAGGCAGGACTTTGCTAAGATCAAGAAGCCTCCTTTTGTTTATTTTTATTTAAGTCATTAATTAGTCAGGAAAAGCTGCTTTTTTTCTCCTTTCTCATTAACACGCTTTAAACTTCTTGTTAGGGTTAATAATATAACAATAATAGTAATAATCATATCTCTATTCAATTATTTACAGTGATGCAGGGGCCTAATAGTAATCAAAGGTGCTTCTTTCTGATTAGTTTATTAATTTTAATGAGTTTTCAGCCATCTTTTTAAGACATGGAGAATTTTCAATGCTAAGCTTTGTGTTTAACAAGTAAACCTGAGGCTGCTGTGAGCAGGATTCAGCTTCTTGCCCCACTGAAATCAAGTTACACAGCACTGAAATTTGCTGGGAAGATTAAGAAGATGAACAGAGAAGTCTCTAAAAAGAGAGAAGAGCTGAAATCAGAAGTGTTCAGGAGGGATGCATTGTTGGTTGATTGTTTGCTTAACAACCAGAAGCTAAGGTAGGGAATGAAGTGGTACTAGCTCCGGATGCAACATGTAGACCCAGTGGGGAGCCAAGGCCAGCATGGTAGAATCATAGACTGAACTAGGTTGGAAAATACCTTAAAGATCATCAAGTTCAACCTTTACCCCAACACTAAATGATGTCACTGAGGGCTTCATCCACACAGTTTGTGAACACTTCCAGGGATGGTGGCAGTGCTCTTGGGCAGCCTGTTCCAATGACGGAAATGAGGTGATGTGCAGAACGCCTTGGAAATGCAGCCCAGCAGCTTTGTTTGACAACTGTAACTCAGCACTTCATAATAAAACAGGACGCAGAAGGATGTGGTAATGTTGCCTGTGTGAAATGTTGCTGAGCTCCATTCTATAAAACCATGGCTGTGCCTGGCTTGAGTCTCCAGCGTGGGAAGCTGCAATGCCAGGGCTGCATCTGCAGCTTCAGCCATGCAGCATCTGCACAGCTCTGGGTTGTCTTCCTGTGACCTTTCAGCTTAGGTTTTGACTCCAGCCTCTGACTTCACAGCAGCAATGAGAGCCCGTCCTGAACACGTCTGCATGTTCATGATCCCACTGCAAGTGCTGTTTCGTGGGGTTTTGCTGTTCTCACAGATGAGAGGCAGCCCCAAGGCCTGGGTTATATCAGGTCTCCCTTCCAGCCATGCAGCTACCTGTAGCTGCTTCGGGGCAACTTTCAGCTGCTTCTTGCAGCAAGCATCCAGTACAATTGGTTTTTCTGCTAGAGGTCAGGATTTTGAGGCTTTTGGGGTATTTTCCCTGGCAGTGTTCAAGGCCAGGTTGGACAGGGCTTGGAGCAAGCTGCTCTAGTGAAAGGTGACCCTGCTCGTGGCAGGGGGGTGGAACTGGATGAGCTTTAAGGTCCCTTCCAACCCACAACCATTATAGGGTTCTATGATTATTTTGTTAGCATTAGACCTTCCCAACTCTTGCAGGATTAGAATCCTGTGACGGGATGCAAAAACGCTTACAGAAGTTGCACATGGAGTCAGTGATTTAAATAAGATGGGAGAGGGGAATAAATAAGATGAGAGAGGGGAAAATGTCAAGTGCCACATGGGAATTGGGCAGTGAAAGTGCTCCCAAACTTCCGGGATCTAATTGCAGATATTACATTCCCATCATCCTTGAGGTTTGGGTTGGGATTTTTAATCTTTAAAGGAGATCAGACTTAGGTTTGTTGTTTTTCCTTTTAATAATGAGAATGTCCAAACATCTAAGGTGAGATTGTGAACCAGCTTGTACTTTGTCAGCCCAATTTTTGCAAGTCATGCTCTGTTCTGTTGCGGGGGTTATTTGCATACAGAGTTGAGTGCAGAACCACAGAAGGCAGGTCTCCACCAGTGCCAAATATTTGTGTGTTGGAAACTATTCTCTAAATGACTCGTGTGGAAGCTGTCCGAGTTTTGTTTTTCCCCTCCTGATTAGCTAGTTTTGCATAATGCTCCCATCCTCACCAGAGTTGTCTTGAAAATCCATTACTCTTCTCCCTTACGCTTCTCAGCAGAAAGAATAAACCACAGTCTTTAGTCCTGGGGGGCAGAGATGTTTTGCTCTCACCAGTGGGGCAAAGCTAAGGATGATTGAAGTGTTTAGTGGCTGTGCTTGCAGGTGAATAGTGCATGTGCTCTGGGCTGTGCTTCAGATTGGCTTTGCTGAAGGAGCAGTGACTGGAGAGAGAATCAAAGCCACTATTTTTCTTATTGAATGGCAACTGAGTAGCACCGGTGATTTTGTGAATTATTGGAGTGAGTGAGGCGGTATTTGGGAGCCTGGTTGTTAACCTGTACAGCTGTCAATGAGGCATCAGGTTCAGAAGCATAATACATGGTCTTAAGAAGTTAATAGCTTTAAGCAATGCATGCAGGGCTCCTCTGACGGCTCTCCTCCTCTCTGCTCTTGTGTGTTTGTTTACTTTGCAGTGGAGAGAAGATAGATATTTCCAGCATCATTCCCACAGTGTGTGCACATCAAACCCAGCATAGCCGCAGTGGCTGCTCGCATGGGGCTGCTGGGACACAGCTCCTTCCTTTGGTGAGCCTCCTTTTGCCAGTGAACTGCTTTTACTGAACACAGGGCTTTGCTTTCAGCCTCAGGTACATGTCCAGACATCACTGCCCATGCTGGATCCCTGCTCACTCCCTGGGCAGGGGGATGAAATTAGAGGATGGGAAAACTTTCTCACTTTAGGGTTCTTTCTCTCCGGCTGCTCTCTTGCTTCCTCAGCTACTTTGGTGCTGATGGCCACGTGTAGTCCCTCTTCAGCGATACCTCTGGTTGCAGCGAGGGCTATTGTTCTGCTGTAGAAATCAGCATCTCCATAAAACACTTCCATAGCAGAGCCACGCTGATAACTGCTTCTGAGGCAGACAGGTATAAGCTCTATTTTTGTCTCAACCCTGAGGTTTTATCTCTCAAAACTCAATGTTTTGAGGTGCCTTCAATGCTGGCACAGCTCTTGTACACAGCCTCTGCAGCTTCTTTTAGATCTTTGTATGTTTTCTGTCTCTCTTAGTTTCCTGTGACTTACAAGTGTTACCGGTGAAGCAGGCACTGCAGTTAGGTCTCATTATCATTTACTGTATTTGTTTCAGGCTGTCTACACACCAGCCCTGTGCCAGGAAATGTGCTGCATTCATTTACCTCCCTCCCAGCGACACACAGCGCACCAGGCTTTCGCAGTGCGAGTTGGTGCCTTCAGGTCTCCTGGTTATTCAGGTGCTACTGGGAGAAGAACCAGCTTAACAAGGGATGGTATTTATTTCTCTTGCAGATAAACTCAAACACCTGTGTAAGGATGATAAACAGCGCAGGATATGCTTGTTGTTTGGTTTTCAAAAGGAAGTGATGCACATGCCCAAGCCTTGCAGCTACATCAGCCCAATCCTATCTTGCAAACTAATCAGTGTTGAGCATGGTCAGTGATGGGTTGGAGAGGTCCGGGAGGAGAGCAGGGGTGTGTTAGGGGCCTATTCTCCTTATCTATAGCCAGATTTGGGGAAAAACTGGGAAGGGTTTGCTGTGGCCAAAGCTGCAGCTCTGGTGATCTCTCTGCACCGCAGGAGAGGAGGAGGATGGAGATCTCCTGGTGCACCGAGCTGCTTGAAGCACCACAAAACACCTCTCCCGGCCAGCCTTACATCAGGGTGTGCGGCAGACTGACAGCTATAAACTGAACACAATCATCTGAATATGTTCACAGTGTGTTAGCTCAAGATGTGCCCTCAGGGGCAAAACCTGCAAAGTTGTGCCAGTGGAGGTGTAAGGGTGAGCAACTTTGGCCTTTAAATGAATAGCACGTTTCTCTGAGCATTGTTCTTGTCCTTTGCTGAGGCTGGGAGGAGGAGAGGAGGCTGGATGGAAGCTTAGCTGGTCTGTGCTGCATTCGCTTCTTTTCAGTGGCATGTGAAAGGGTTAAGCAGAATTTTGATCTCGGCAATATTTTCATGCTTATACATTCTGTTTCTCATTTCCATGACAAAGATGGTAGGAAGAGCAGAATAAGGTACAGAATTTGCAGAGCAATTTTAAGACTGTAATGAGAACAGAAAATAGTAGGGGGAGAAGAATTGTAATTAGAATACGAAATGGGAAAAAAAATTAATCTATTTCCATGTCAGTCTTAAGACTAAATTCTGCTGCTCCCTGTAGCTTTCAGAGGGTGGATTTTGTGTGTGTGTGCGTGTATGTGAAGAGCTTGAACTCCTTTGCAGGTTCTGAAAGGTCCAGGTAAATGAGTTTAAGTCCTTATTCTCCCCAGATAATGTAATAGCAATAATTTTGTGCGCAGCGTTCACAGCAAACCAGCCAGTCTCTTGGATAAATGAATGCTGTCACTTGAATAATGGTGGCATTCAAGATCTCTCTAGCCTCAAGTACAGGAGAATAAAAGATGGTGCTGGAGATGCTGTTGGGGTGGAGTTCTCTGCAGCTGCTTGGGGAGGCCTCGAGTGATTGCAGAGCACAAAAGCACCAGACACCAAGTACTGCTGACTGGGAGAGACATCTGCACATCCCAAGCCCTGAAGCCAAGCTGGGCCAACCAGCTCAGCAGCTGGTCCAGCTGAGCTCAGAGTATCTTCAGGGATGGAGATCCCACAGCCTCGTGGACTGGTATTTGACCACTCACGTGCTAGAAAATGATGTTTGTAATCTAATGACATTACATCTACCCAGGCTGCTTCCAGCCGCCTGCAGGTTTTGCTGTTGGGCCCTGTATGAAGAACTTCTCTGTAAGGTGGTAAATTCCGCTAGCTAATGATTTCAGTGTCTGCCTCCTTCATTTCAGACAATGGGAAGCAGAGAAAAGCCATTCCCTGTTCTCCTCTCATGACTGTACATCTATGTTGAGTCTCTCTACGTCTATCACCTAATGTCTTTGTCCATATATGCCATTCCACACCTTGGATCCTCCCTGTGATTGCCCTCTCCCCTTCTCCTAGCTGAGCAGATGGTAAAACAATGTTTGATCTTTTATTCTTTGATATTTTTCCTAATTGCTTCTAAAACTTGAATGGCCTTTTTGGTAGCTGCTGAGGCCTGAGCAGAAGCTGGAAATAAACCTTCCAGAATTAAGGTACAGTTTCTCTTCTGGACAGTAACAGCTATTTTAAGACCCATTGTCATGGCTTTATTGTTAGGATTGCCTTTCTCCAGTGCATTACTTTGCATTTATTGACATTAAATTTAATCCTCCGTTTCCTCTCTGCCACTTAGAACTGCGAGAGTCTTAATGCAAGGCCATTCAAAGTCACTTTTAGTTTTGGCTGGCAAGAATAATTTTTTCTCATTAATAAACTTGAATCACTGTAGATCACTTCTATTATGAACTGGATAGATTTTAGTGCATATGGATCCCAGACCAGGACCATCCTCTTGCTGAAACCTAGTGACCATCTTTTCACAGTCTGTGAGCAAGAGGGCCTTTTCTTTTGTTCTGTGACAAGTTGGGTTTGGGTTTTAGAGGTTTTTTTGAGGAACCTTATGAGAATTCCAGCCAAAAAGATCATCTCACCTTTTTTAGGTACTTGCTGATGCCCTAGCAAACACAGAAGTGGGCTGTGATGCCTAGTATCCCTGGTCTCAGGTCTCTCTGCTGCCTTGGTTGTGTGTTGCAGGTCTGGATGATCTCACCCTAAGAGAGACAGACCTTCTGGTCTGGCAGCTTCCCTGTGCCACCGCTGTTTGTTCTGGAGTAAATGGCTCTTTACTATAGGTTTTAAGCCTTAATACTTCATTTGCATCAGTCTGTTTAGCCTGGAGAAAAGAAGCTGCGTGGAGACCTCAGAGCAACTTCCAGTGTCTGAAGGGGGCCTACAAGGATGCTGGAGAGGGACTCTTCATCAGTGGCTGTAGTGGCAGAACAAGGGATAGTGGGTTCAGACTTAAACAGGGGAGATTTAAGTTGGGTGTAAAGAAGAAGTTCTTTACTGTGTGAGGGGTGAGGCGCTGGCACAGGGTGCCCAAGAAAGTTGTGGATGCTCCATCCCTGGCAGTGCTCAAGGCCAGGTTGGACAGGGCTTGGAGCAAGCTGCTCTAGTGGAAGGTGTCCCTGCCTGTGACAGGGGGTTAGAACTGGAGGAGCTTTAAGGTCCTTTCCAACACAAACCATTCTATGATTCTGATTTTACCCTAGGGTAAGGTAATACATGAGAATATTGACTGCATGCAGAAAAGCGAGCCGCATAACCTGCTGGTGGCTCTTCTAGATGCTCAGCTGCGCAGCCCATTAGAGGATGGGCTGCCACTGACACCTGCTGTGGTGTCATGCTCTCTTTTAATTACATTTATCCTGAAGCAAATTGCAGTGTGTGGCCTGCCCAGGGGGTGGCTAGGATGGTGATGCAGAGCTTTCCTCTGAGGAAAACAGGGGGAATCATAAATCTATTGCTGAACTTCTGACCCTCTTTGACAGGTTCAACTGAGGGGCTATCCAAGCGTTTCAGCAGACAGATAAATAATGCTAAGTAGATCACTTTGGGCCAGAGGTTGTGTAAAGTCCTTAATGGGGAAACTGCAGTTAAAGAGATTAAGCTAACCTCAGGGATGTATTCCCTGAAGAAGTGTGATGCTAAATTACTCCTATAGGAAATCACAGCAGCAGCTCCGCAGGCAGCAGTGCTGACAAGGGCAGGGTTGAAGTGAGTATTTCACATCCCAGGGATGTGGCAGGGATGTGTGCTGGCAGAGATCATCCTTGCCAGCATTGAAGTCTTTGGGTTTGGTGTCCAGGGTACCCATAGGGCTGAGCCTGGTGTGCAGCAGTGCCCCATATTAGGTAGGAGCAGCCTCATGGGCATGAGGGGCTGGAAGCACCATGGCCGAAGTGCAGTTACAGCAGAATGGGGTTCTGCCACCCAAATAATACTTCCCTGATAAAAATTAGCTGTGGAAAAAGCTACGTCCATAAAACTTTCTGTAGAAGAGTTCTATTTCCACATGGTGGGTAGAGTGCCAATGGGGGCAGCTAAATAAACCCCAGCAACGCATGGGCTGCAGTGTTTCATAAGTGTTTTCAATGGAGCATGCTGAATATGGCATTTACTGTGTAATGCAAGTTTTCTTGCCTCCTAACTTTTATTCACCAAAAACTTAAAAGCATTTGTTGCATGGCATTACTGTGGGTCACTCTATGTCTTGATGTTAGTGGTGGCTGAGGTGTAGCGTGCTGGACACCAAAATCAGTTCATTCACAAGCATCTCTGGTGAGAGGTGATATCCCCAGGGCACCCACTTTGGAAAGGAGGTTGTCATGAGATGGGACCTGCTGACTATCTACCTCCTGTGTTGTGGTACAAAGAGGCAGAACAGAGCGGCAAGTGCTTATAGCTCTGAGCAGTAGGAATCACTGGAAGCATTCAATTCATTCTTCACTGGGCATTTAATAGCTCCTTAATGATGACAGCTTTTACTTACTGCTGGATTTGCATTAATAGGCCACTTTAAAAAGCTCCAGATCCTCAGTGGACTTGCAGTTAAGGTGCTCTGGTCTTGTATTGCCAATGACAAGTATTAAGATTTAGATCAGACCCTCAAAAAACCCCAATACCCCAAATCCAAACCGCATCACACCCCATCCAAACCCCATAAGAAGTTTGGAAGATTTTTGAGATCTTGCAGGTGTCATTGAAGCCATTCCAGGTATAAGGCTGCCAATCTAATTCTTACAGAGTGGAGGGTTTCATCTTGGCAGGAGGGTGTATTTCTTTCCACTAGGTCCTTCCCACTTCACAAGCATTTATTCTCCATGTTTGCAGAGCTGAAGATCACACAACTGCCTTACTGCCTTGCTCTGAGGTCTGTCCCAGTTTGCAGCGTACATTTAGTTTTCACGTTGGTTTTCACCTTACCGCCATGGGACCCATTTGAGCTCTGGGCATATTTACAGGTTTGAAAATAACATCCTATTGCAAAAGTAGCAAACCAAAGTGAATGTAGAAAAGCAATAATTAAAAGTGCGCTGTAAAACATGATCTGAATGAAGCCTGTGCTCAGCTCCAGGTATGGGCCAGTAGATGCGCGGCAGCCTCTGCCTCTGGAGCTGTGGTGCCAGCTCCAGCTCCCCTGCAAGAGCCCTAGTAAAAAAAACCTGTATTTTGGAGTAATGAAAAACTAAATTTCTGAGGGTGTTTTCACACAGAACAGAACTCTCCTTGTATCTCTTGCTTAGCTGCAATATACGTGGTGCTATGCGCCATGGACAGGAGCTGTAGTGGAGGCATGGCTCTGCGTCCATCACCCTGATTTCCTTGGGACTCTCGGTTGGAATGGGCTTGACAGCATCTGTGCGCTTATCCTTCAGTATCAGGTGAAGACATCTCCTGTGGTGTGAGATGGCGCTGCACAGGGTGCCCAGAGAAGCTGTGGCTGCCCCATCCCTGCAGTGTTCAAGGCCAGGTTGGACACAGGGGCTTGGAGCAACTGCTCCAGTGGGAGGTGTCCCTGCATGGCAGAGGGTTGGAACTGGAGGAGCTTTAAGGTCCCTTCCAACACAAACCATCTGATGATGATGATTAGACAGCAATGCCTTTGTTGCCAGAGCTGGTGGGTGTTTGGGCAGTTCCCTCTGAGGGTGTTCTGTTTTGTTTTGAATCTGTCCAGTAGATCTGTTTCCAGCCTGAGCTGGGACTTGACAAAGTGGGGCTTTATGGGTCCTCCTTTTTGAAGCAGAGGTCCTTGATTCTGGCTATACCTGTAGGCAATCATTGCTAATGTAAGTTAGACCTAGATGGGATGAAGAAAACCACTTGATCACACCTTCCTTCCCCTCACGGTTCCCCAACTTGGCTATGCAGGGTTTGCATTCCCAGATTTTCAAATGAACACCATGCTGTGGATGCCAAGCACTACAAGCTGAGAGGGATCTCTGCTTACCTTGGCTTTGTGCTCATTTGTGCTCATCATGTGCAGGAGAGGGTGAGAATTAGCCACAGCCACCGATTTGCTTAATAGGCTCTTCTATTAACCAAAGAACAACAAACATTGAATAATTACTAAAGAGCAAAAGGATGATAAAGATAATTGCATGAGAGAATGCTCCTTTCAAATTAGGACATGAAAACGATACTTGCCACTCACATTTGCACATCATCCAATACAGGCTTGATCAATTTTGAGGTGCACAAAGGGTGACAAATGGATGCACCCAGGTCTGGAAGTGCCTGGGAGGCTTGGCATGCACTGAGAGTTAGACCAAAGTGAAAAGGGAGGAAGCATTTGTAACCAAAGGGAAATATGAAAATGTCTCTTTCTGCCCTAAATCTACCTGGAATGATGGGACTGATTGTTTCGAAGTGCATTCAGTAGTGAAGCTGTAATGAGCAGAGGAAGAGCACATTACTTATCTGCTCTACCTGGCTCGTGTATAAGTGGCAAACATCTAATTGAAAAAATACTCTGATGGGAGAATTTCTAATAAATTTGTTTGCACCCTCATAGCCTGGAGGAGAGGGAGGAAAAATCCAATCAGCAGTGGGGAAGTTCCAAAGTTTCCACTGCATTTTGAGTCTTGATTTTCAGGCTGGCTGCTCAGGCTGGCAATCAGAGGCACAGTAATTTTGAAGGCAGGGTTCATTACAGTTATTATGGAAGCATCAAGGGCAGAAGGAAGTATGGAGTGGAGATAGGGGAATAGTAGAAAGCCATAAAAAATGCATTCTGACATACAGGGTGATACAGAGAAAGCTGAGTGCTTGTCCTGCCCTGGACCTCCCAACTGAAAGATGCTTTGTCCTTCCCTAATGGAGATTTCCAGGTGACTTTTGATTTCTGAAGAATCTCCAGTCTTTTTCTGCTGGAGATCAGGATCTTAAGGCTTTTGGGGTATTTTTCCCAAATTACTTGATTCCCAGAATCCCAGACTGTATTGTGTTGAAAGGACCTTAAAGCTCATCCAGCTCCAAGACCCTGCCACGGGCAGGGACACCTTCCATAGAGCAGTTGCTCCAAGCCCCTGTGTCCAACCCGTCCTTGAACACTGCAGGGATGGGGCAGCCACAGCTTCTCTGGGCACCCTGTGCCAGCGCTCAGCACCCTCACAGGGAAGAGCTTCTGCCTAAGATCTAACGAAGATATTTGAAGATCTGTTGCAAACTGATCTTCGGCTGTATCCACAAAGGAGGAGAGGACAAAAGTGAGGTGCATGTTTGCAAGGAAGGAGGATGGATGGATGTGCATCATCTGAGTACTTAAGCCTTCCAGAAGGGCAAAGCTTTTACTTGGGAAAGAACTCTTCTTTTGCAGAAGTGGAAGTAAATATTTCAGCAGTACAAATTCCTGACTGCTTCCAGGGATGGACAGAAATATCTCCTCACTGGAATATTTTTAGGGCTGCTTGCTGGAAAGCTCTTGTGCAGCTCACCTGAAGCATCTCACTGAGCAGTCTCAAGATGCAATTGCTTTTAAGCATCCCACGGTGCGCCATAGCTTGTCTGTGCAGCTGACCTGACACAAAGCTCTGGCCTAAGAGTTCCCTGCCAGTGGCAGGGGGTTGGAACTGGATGAGCTTTAAGACCTCTTCCAAACCAAACCATTTTATGATTCACTGACAATCAGCCCACTGGCCAGGGCCCTACATCCATGTGGTACAGGGCCTTGGGAATCTGCTCAGGCTGAAGGATCCACCAGACGTTTTATTGGTGAGGTGGTTCCAAAGAGATCTAGGAAATAGGACCTCAGGACCACAATTTTGCCTGTTCCATAAAGATTAGCTCCTGAAACCTCTGCTGCTGCCCATGCCAAATCAGAGACTGGCTCCTCCTGCAGAGCCTGGGTCCTGCAGCTGCAGAGCTGAGCATCTCCACCAAAATGCATCCCCTCTTCTGCAAGTTCAGCCTTCTCTGATGGGATTGGCAAAGGGTATTTATGTTGTGGAGCTGACTGAGTCTCTGTGCCCGGAAGCACCATGGCTCCAATTGGAACCCTGTTTGCAGGAGCTGGCTGTGTCAGCAATTGGTTTACGGTGGAGGTAAATTTGGTTTAAAGTGTATAGGACCCAGCTGGCTTATAGAATCACAGAATGGTTTGGGTTGGAAAGGACCTTAAGATCATTCAGTTCCAACCCCCCACCATGGGCAGGGACACCTCACACCGGACCATGTCACCCAAGGCTCTGTCCAGCCTGGCCTTGCTTCTGTGATGACTGCTTGTCCCAGCAGTTATCGTCCATGCATTGCGGATGCTCCCTGCATCCTGTGGCCCCTGTCTCATAGATGGGTTTAACCAAATCCTGCATTTGCTCAGGAATCCCCTTCCCCCTGCTGCAGCTGCTGTCAGGACTGGGTAATAAGTGGCACAATACCTGCTCTAATTCTGCTGCTTTTAATTGGTTTTCTCTGCTATCCCAGAGGATAGTTTGTCAATTAGAAGGTGTCTGATGCTGAGCAGAGCTGTGTTACCCACGCTTGGCTTTGCTAACTCTGCTGACTTTAATAGCTAATCCTGTAGCACTCTGAGAAATGGAAGTGTAATTAATAGTCTACACTGAAAGTCTTCACTTGGTTTTATTTAGATTTCTCTTTTATTGTTCTTAATACTACCCATTTCTCTTAAGGCATAACTGCTATCAGCCTCATATTAGAGAGCAAGAGGACACGCAAGGGGTGAACAATCCTCAATTCATCATCCAGTTTGTAAGGGCAAAAGGGCTAGCTTTTCTTGTTGAGTATATGGTGTCATTTACAGCTGGTGCCTTCATCTTTGTCTCGGGAGTGTTTTATAGCACAGCCCATTTTATTGCCATAATTAATTTGTGAACTTAGCCTTGAGAACTGCCCCAGCCGCACTTCGAGCCGGAGACAACCCTGGAGGGCTTGGAACTGGAACAAGTGAAAAGCTTCTGTTGTAGCTAATTAATGAGAAGAGTTTTGCTGTTCTCCATGGGGGTTTGGTAGCCTAATACGTGGATTAGCAGCTCAGAAACAGGCGAGGGGGACAGGTGGATGCTCTGCGCTCAGTTGGCTCTGCCTCTCACGCAGGCAGGGGAACAGGAGATGGGAGAATTGTGCCTCCTTGCAGCCTGAGTTTGCAAACAGCATCAAACTGTTGATTGGGAATCAACCTTTTCACAGAGAGCCCCTCGTGTACAGTCCGGAGTGGCTTTCTGCATTGCTGCTGTAGGTTTGCTTTGGTGGTTAAGGAGTATGTAGCTGTCTGGAAGAGGATTGAATGGGACCTGCCTGTCTTGGAAATTTCCATTGATAGAAGTTGGCTTTTTAAAGCTGATGTATGGCCTAGTAGGAATTGAGGCAGCCCTTCATTTGGGTGATCTTTGCCGCTGGGTACATCTGCAGGTTTTTTTACATCTCTGACATATTTATTTGAGTTGGAGAAATTAATTCATTATTTCACTGAAAAACTAGCATGAATGTGCAATGTTACCATGTCCCATTGCAGCAATGTGCTGTACGTGTTCTCAAACACTCAAAAGATTGAAAGGAGCAGCTCAGGATTTTCTTCCGGGAATTTTAGCTCTTTATGTGAAGAGCCAGGAAAGCTTTTGGGGTGCACATGACCCTGGGGTGCATATGGCATTTCACTAAGTCTCACTTTCTTGTCTCCTTCTAGTTTGATGGGGAGAACATGTACATGGGAATGAATGACAACGCGCAGGAGTTTCTATCGGCAAATCAGGTAAGCGCAGTTTGCCGGGGTGGGCAACGTGGAGAGATTTTATAGGGGACTTCATCTGTCCCCAGGGGCAAATTCTGGGGGCTCTCTGAATCTGCATTCCGGGACTTGAGGAGATTCACTGGATGAGGGAGGTGCCAGCCAGCTTCTGCCAAGAAGGAACAGAGGATGCCCTCAGTGCGGGGTGAGGCATATGCCTGGTGCCGCCTCTCCATTGAGGCTGAAAAGCTTTGCTTCAGCATCCTTCACTCAAAATGAGCTATTGGTGTTTCTGGATGCAGTGAGGTTTCCAAGTATTGTGTGTAGTTCAGGTGTCTCCTTCCCTCACATAGAGTGTTTCCTGTAGCTAAATATATTGACAGTTAGCCAGCATGGGGAGAAAAAGGAATCGAAGGTTTCCTGTTTTGGAGCTATAAGCCCACACATGGAAGACCAGAATAGAAGTGCTCATGTCTTGCAGGTGCCTGGGGCATCAGGGCTCTCTCTGGGCTTGGATAAACATGAAATGGGCATGTCCATTCACTGGAGCCCTAAAATTAAGTTCATCCTTGGGTCCTGACGGGACCTAAGCGTGTGCTTACCTGTCCTTCTGATAAGAGATGGTCCCATCTGCATCCCCCAGTAGCCTGGCATGACAAGAACATGCTGGGGATTCAGTGCGTTTTTTGAGGTGCCTTGGGGCAAAGCATCTCATCACATTAAGCTGCCTTGTGAGGGAAGGTACAAGCTTATTGCTACCATTTCTCAGCATCCTGGTTTTGGGTTGTGTTGGGCTGTTTTGATGTAGGGCCCTGCTGACCACAAACACATGCATTGTATTTCCATCCAGCCCAAGATGATGATGGATTCCTCTTGCCCTGGACCTAATCTAATGTGTGTGGCCTGGGGCAAGGTTTTGGTGCATTCCTGATGCTGGGGTTTGATACTTACATCAGCATCACTATGAATTACAAGGCTAGTGAGTCACTCGCAGCGTATCCAACTCAGATCCAAGCGGTGATTAAAGTATATGCTCCCTAAACTGAAAACAGGACGAAAACCTGTTGTTTGCCACCTTAGAGCATGTCAGTGTGTTGGCTTATTGCCTGGAAGAGTTTTCCTGCTCTGGCTTTGTCTCACCTTGCATCTCCAGTTACCCTCCTTGGGCTGCTGTGTTTGTGAGAGTCAGAAAGGAGCTGGGAGTGCGACCAAGAGGTACAAGTGGCACCAGGACTGTGCCAGGGTAGGTGCCCCATGAGATGCTGCAGTGACCCACCCTAGCCTCACATGGGGCAGCAGGAGAGGAGTAGGGAAGGGGATGAGGATCCCAGTCCATGCCCTGCAAGGACATTTGTCATGGTTCCCACCCAGCATAAGCTTTGGCCGAGGAGGACAGGGAGCAGCCTTCCTCCCTCACCCTCATTAATCTTCCTTTATTTACCTGTACATCAGCACATGTTTACCAGAGAGTGCTTTATAGCACCTGTTATGACTTTATTACTAATAACACAACTCTTCTATTTAAATGGAGGTTCCAGATGTTTTTTATTGTTTGCTAAACCTGTTGTAACCTGAACGAGTGCATTAAACAGCAGGAACGTGGTTTCGCAACCTCGCTCGAGAGGCTGCTAAATCACCAGCACACATCGGAAATGGCTCAGCCTTTGGGATCCTTGGGGACAAAGGCAAATCATACACACTAATTACTGAAACCATCACACTGTAGTAGATGGGCCTAATGGGCTGGGGATTTTAGTCTTAAACTGGACGCACTGGGCACCCACAGCTCTCAGTAGCAGACGCAGCTTCACACTGAGCCCAGCTCAGGCACCAGAGCATCAACAGTGACTGGCTCCCCATTGCCTGGTTTAAGGCACACTTGCTTGTTTATACCAGTTTTGCACTACAGGGTGAGCTCTGCTGGCACCAGCACGCTTGTGATGGCCTGGGGTGGGACTGTCACCATGAAATCCACAGTCCAACCCCTCTGTGCTTTGAGGAAGGTGGGAAGGACCGGGACAGCCAGAAATGGATCTCTGTGTGTGGCTTCATTTCAGCTGGAAAATGTCAGAATTCCACAGATTGAAGAAGTTTGATAACGTTTGTTATAGGAAGTTCTGTATTGCCTTGTGATTTCTCTTTTAAAATACCTAGAAGGAGGCAGGAGGAAAGCAGTTTATCACATCCTCCCTCCTCCCCTGGTTTAAATGCAAGGGGGGTTTAAAAGGCTTCTGCCTGTCAGTGCAATGCTTTACACTTTCTGCAGCTGCTTAAGCTCTTGAGTCATCCTTTCCCATCACACAGATAAGATTATTCTCATTTTACAACTAGAGCTATATGGATGCTGTGGGTAGAGCAGTCCTAGGGCAGCATCGTGGTCCTGCAGCACCCTGACATCAGCTTTATCTCAGGCCTTTGTACCATTTTTGATCCTAAGGAGCTTCTGCTGTATCTCATGGTAAAGCCAGAACCAGTGTTTGTTTCATCAGTCCCAGCCCTACAAAGCTGCTAACTTCTTCCCCTCATCTTACTTGATGGGATTGCTTATGTGCCACTGCCTGCATTTCTTGTTGTCATCCCAAAAGGGGCTGGTCTCAGCGGAGAATGAAGTGCAGAAATTCAGGAGCCTAAAACATAATAAGAGCGCTGACAGATCCAGCCTCACATAGCACAGCCTGCTTGGGGAGAATAATTCCTCTTGTTCCGTCAAATAGGAAGGACATTTGACCCCAGAAGTGAGTCAAATGTAAAATGTAATTCAACCCCCAACAGGGGCCAGAGTATAAATGCAACTTGACATCTGATCAAACCATCATGGACATTTGACCCCTGGGATGAGTGAGGTATCTGTTGTGTCTCATGAAGTCAGCAGAGCATCATTCCTCACCCCTGTCAATTTTCTTTCTATCTTTCCTCCCCTCCTCAAACGGGGACAAGGAATTAAGAAGTGCAAAAATCCTGAGGCATCGACAGATTAGCAGCCACATGATGTACTCTGAAAGATGAGTGAAAATGCAGTGGTGCTGTTAAAAGAAATAAAAACAGCCACAAAATCAGTAAGAAAAAGCATTTATTAGGGCCTCTGTGTTAGGGAGAATAACCCTAGGAAAGGCAGAGGTTGGGAAATTCCTCATGTAGCTGGACAAGAATGAGTCGGTTTTGTTTGGCATCAAGACTTGCACTTGCAGGAAGAGTCCACAGGTGCTTTATAAACATGAATTGACTACATCTGGGAATACCCTGCAAGAAGGTCTCATTATCCCACATGGCAGGTGAATTAATGCAGGATATGCTTTACCAAGGGAGCTGAGGATGATGCAATGCCAGGTATGGGAATGACTGTCCCTTGGCTAGTTTGGAGCAGGGATGTGACTCTGCTGGCTCATGGAGAGACAGTAAGCAAAGCCTTAGGGGAGTGTTTGCCATGTTTCCTCTCTCCGTGGCATGTCCCAGGCTGCTGGCAGGGCAACGGGCAGCTTCCAGGAGGGAAAGAGCTCATTACTTACCGCTGGGTGTTTCTGATCCCACGCTCTGCCTAATCCCAGGAGCTTTCAGTGCATGACTTATTCCAGCTGAGCAACACGCCTGTTTCTGTACCAACAAGTTAATTTGTGTGACTCCTCATGCGAATGCTGTTACACATCAGTACCGTTTATTCAGGCCAGGGAGATGCATTGGAATATGCAACTCTGCTCTTGTAGCAGAGAGCACAGATAGCACCTTGCTGCTTTAACTGTGAGTATTGGAGATATGATAGTTAAATAGACACAGTTATTTGCACATAGTTTTCTCCTCCCAATGCTGCTGTTATACCATTCTTTTGCTGGCACACTCATGCTGCCCATCTGTGTGTCAAAACCATCAGGTCTTGGCTGCCATATCTGTCTTTGGATGTGTATGGGGGCTGCAGGTTTGCACAGCATCACTGGCAGAGCTTGATTTCACCCTGCTCTGGTGAGACACTCCATGTCCTTGACCCTGCTGGGCAGCCAAGGGGGCTTTAGTTCTAGCTGTGTGCCTCAGGGCAAGGCTTGGTAACTCATGGATGGAGCTGCTCACATTTATGCTGCAGAGGAAGCAGATCTGTGGGCATAGATGCGTTGTTTGTACATGGCAGCACGTGCATAATAAAATAGAAGGCGGGGTTTTCTCTGCTGTGTGCAGATCAGCAGGAGCTCAGCTGAGTGTGAGGACTATACCAATGCACCAAGGTGTCATGGGTTCAGCAGTAGCAGCCGTTTTTCTCCTCCTTAGTAGTTGGTGCAGCACTGTGCTTTTAACTTGTGGCCTGGGAACAGCACTGATAACACCAATGGTTTAGTTACTGCTTAGTACATTTTGGTCTGGCCAAGGACTTTCTGAGCCTCATGCTCTGCCAGGGAGGAGGGGG
>JANRGW010009856.1:0-45547 GCA_024733675.1 Psilopsiagon aymara
CTGAGCAGTTCAAACAGTCCCTTTTTATACACCTTTACTTCCGTTTTCATGAGGTAGTGGAGGTACTCTGCGATGTCGTTATATGGGGTTGTTCTGTTTCTGTCGGTTCCTGGACATCTGGTGGTTATCTCATCTTGCACAAGTGGTATAGTTTACATAAGCGATTTTCACCTCTTGTTGTCTGACCTTTACATTGGGCTTAACATAAATCGTAATAAACAATACCCTAGTCCATAGTTTCTCACAATACTATTATAGCTGTAGATTTTGGAAGAACTCCAGTACTTTCCCATTGATGACCCAGAATGGGGTTTTTGGTTTTTCACTTATTTGATTGCTAAACACTGCTAGGATCTTTCTGACTAGTATTTGTGTTTCTGATAAATACAGTTGTAAGTTCTCAAAGGTTTTTGAAACTAAATATAAACTAGAAGAGCAGTAGGATTTTTATAGCTGGAGAAATTACAAGGAAGATCATTTTATGAGTGGAAGTGTTGATAATGTAACCTCTAGTATATAAGAAGCTACACAAATCAGAGAAGAAAGGCATTATCACAGCTGTACCTTTTTCTTCTGAAACACTCCTGTAATCTTGAAGCTAGTAGTAATCTTTATTGCTGGTATAAACTATCTCCATAAAACAGAAATATGCCAAAGCGCTCTTCTACTATGTGCTTGTGAAAGATTGCCATTATTCTCCATGACAGAAACTCAGTTCACTTCTTAATTTGCACCTCAGTCAGTGTTCTATGTGTAGATTGTGAACTTCTCTCCAATTAGTAGTCATTATGTAATGAATTATTAGAGAGCAATGATTTTAAAAGGAGATAGCTACAATTACTAGAGATGTGAGACAGTTCTTTGAATATGCCTTAAAACTTTGAGGAAGCTTGGAAATTCTTTAGAGTGTAAAGTGCATGTCATGGTTTCTCTGTATTTCACTGTTGTTTCTGTGAAGTGTCATGGTAAGTAGAAATCTGCAGTGGTTAGGGGGGTTAGATATTTTCTAAAAAATGTTATTCTGTCCAAGAAGAAGCAACTTCAGACTATGTTTTATCATTAACTTCTGTCATTGTAGTGCTTGCAACTAGAAAACTGTAGATGTATACTTACAGGTATGTATTTCCATTATATACATGAACTATATATACTACAGAGGCAGGGACATTCCAAATAAAAGAGTCTGTTGCTATTATTAGAAAAGCTTTCATTTGTAGGTTTCAGAATAGAGTGTTAGATGCTAATTGGTATGATGAATCTGATCTTTGTTACTAGTCCCTTTTCCTTGCAAATTTTCTGATTTTGTGTTAAAAGTAACTTTCGTGCTTATGGCAATTAGTCAAAAGTGAATTTATTTTTTTCCCTGAGGAGCATAAGCCATAAATAAGCTTGGCTGATACCCTCAAGCGATCAAAGACTTTTTATTTTGAACAGTGACATCTCTTTTGCTGATACTGGTATGCTTCTTTGTACCATGGAGAACTAGAGTTTTAAAACTCCTTGTGAAGCATAGCTCCCCAAACGCCTGGAGTCTGGTGCATGCAGGAAAATACACTTACCTTTCAGAGTAATCTCTTTGAGCTCAGTTTAGATGCTGTTTATGACAAATTCAGATTTTGTTGTGTCTGATGCTTCCGATTGTTGATGGATGCCATGGTGTTTATCTGTTGTATCTCATTCCTGGTGAGAATAATAGCTTTCCTGCTGCCCTTCTGGCTGTGATTGCAATTTCCATGAATCTTGCAGCAGCATTGCAGGGTGTGATGCTGTTGGACTGTGGATGTGCAAATGCCATGATGTGCTTTTTCCTAGTTTTCTGATTTTTGTACTGTCTCTGAATAATTTTTAAAAAATTGAATTATGTAATTGTAATTTCCCAACTGCAGAATTGCCAAGTTCCTTCCAAGTTCTAAGGCATATTCAAAGATGAAAGCACATTCTATGTTTTCTCTGAGTTTCACTGTTCCCATCTGTGGAATAATTATACATTAAACTCATATTTAAAATGTAGCATTGTTCACACATAAAGGAAAAAGACTTTCATGGGAAGATGCAGCTACACCTAGTATGCCAGGAATGTGCACTCCATAGCAGTTCTCCTGCCAACATTGATGGAGGATGGAGTGAAGTAGAGATTCTGCAGCCAAGCTCTGCTGTAACAGAAGCAGAGATGGGAACTAGGTGGGACTAAAAACTGATAAGCTGCATACTTGCTACCCTGAGCCATCAGTGTATCATCTTTTGACGAAATGTTGTCCTTTGTGTGAACTTTGCTTCATTGTAATGCATTTTAATACAAAAACACACCTCCATCTCCAGTGCTACCTGCCTCCAAAGTGAGACCACCCCTCTTTGAGCATGCTCTGAATTCTTTGTGGTATATACATTTAAAAATGAAGTGAGAGAATTTTACACCAATAATAATAAATGTGTGTGTGGCAATGGAGGCACAGACTCCGTTTCTGGTTACAAATGAAATCCTTTATTGAGTGAGCTTACAGGCTTTTACAGTGTTCTGCCTAGTGGTTAGTAGCGGTTAGTTCCTTTGATACTTTTCCATCAGGAAACAACTTTCCTGATTGTGCGATCTTTCAGCCAGTCTTTGCTTGATCAGGTATTTCTAAACATAGTTCTTTGCTATCACTGCTTGTTTCATCGTTACTTCCACTCCCCTTGATCACACATTCTTTATGTTGTCTTAAGTGACCTCCTGTTCCCATATTTATAGTTCTCAGAAATCATCTTGATGTTCTTTCTCGGGTTCCTCCCAACTTGTCCCATTTATTTCTCCCAAGGTTTGTGGCTGATAAGAGTCCAGATGTTCTGGCTCTCATCCAGGTCTACTGGTGCTGCTGGTGCAACTTCTTGCACAATGTTCCCCACATCTCCCCCTTCTTTGTAAACTAATAAAACGTTTTTGATAGATTTAGTGATCAAAGGATTTATACAAGCAATTAAACAAGGAGCTGTGATTAAAATACATAAAAAAGATTCCTACACAGGCTAATGTAATTCTAATAATTCAATAATTTATAAAATTTTAATAAGTCTTTCAACCATGCAGTGATGCCCCATCCTGACAGCAAACTTTCTAGCCAATTCCAGCTACTGTCCACTTGCAGCTTCTGAACTCTGCCCTTTAAGTTTTGAATTGCCGCATGGACCGAGTGATTAGATGGGTTCATGCAACACTTCCCATCAAAGTCTTTACAATTATGTCCTTGAGCTAATACCAAAAAACCTTTGGCAGCGCTATTTTGAAGCGTAGCATGTTTGACTGAGTCGTTGTTAGCAGACGGTTGTTGTGGGTGAAAAACCTCCGAGGTAGAGGCTGGGTCTTTTTCCGCCTCTCACCGGGAGGAGTGGATTCCCCGCCGTCCGGCAGCGCCCATCTTAGTGAGCGCAGCGCCAGCACGTGTCTGCCGCAGCACGCAAAGGCGGGGGGCGGGCGAGCAGCGCAGCTCTCTGCCGGCGGGCGGACAACGGGGGGAGGCGGCCGGAGCCTACTGCTGCCACCTCCGTGCAAGTGAGTGAGGCCGCGGCAACCGGGAGGTGGAGGCGGCGCGCCCGTGTTCTGCAGCTCCTTGTCTCACCGCCACCAGGCGCAGCCCGTCGGCCGGAGGGAAGCCGCCGGGGCAGCCTCTGCCCGGCTCCCGCGGGAGATCCGGTTTCCTCTTAGTCCAGTCCGTGGTTTGTGTCATAACAAACGGGATATGTAGCATTCATTTTTCGGAGCAGGTTTGCATCACCTTGATTTTTCGGTTCTTTTTTAATGTTTTTCCACATATCATGTGGATTAGGGGGGCAGAGGTCGGGCTCTGTTAGGATCGATTGCTCCATGATCAAAAGGATCATATTCGCCTGGCTCATCTGCTGCTGCAGCCCCGATTAGCAGGGGTGTGGAGAGTTTGGTTTGGGATTGCGGTGGGCAGGCTTGATCTTTTGAGCCAACATGTTTCTTTATTATCTTGAACAGTTCACCAAGAGACAAGCAAGCTTGATGCTATGGGGTCTCTCCTGATTGCCTGATCCCAGAACTTAGTGCCTGCTTCATCCCATGTCTCAGGGTCATAAATATTTATTTCATCTATGCCGGGCACTTCCTGGGAGACCTATTTTAATATTTTACACAGATCAAATTCTCCTGTTTTTGCGTTATGCTCTGCCATCATGGCTTCCATAAGTCTGCACACGATTTTTTCTTCTCTAGACATTTCAGAGCCCATGTTTCCTGTTGCTCACATCTGCCCTGCAGAGATGATGGACCACGGCGCTGCTGTTCTGCTTCCTTTCAGCAGCATTGAGTTCAACGGGACATTGCCACTGGTTCTGCACTGCAGGCTGTGATAGATCAGACTATGACTCGCGTTAAAGAGGAAATAGGGAAATGATATTTTGTTACAAAATACGGTGGGGAAAGTCATTAAATGAGAAAACAGTAATATGGCGTGGAAAGTAACTATACGAGAGACTGGGTTATTATATCCATATAGCTAAAGCAATATTAATAAAAGGTTGCCATCTGTAACTTCTTTGGGTATAAGAAAAGCAAGTGTTTGGAAAACTTGGGGTTAAAATACTTCTAGCCTAGCTTAGAGAACAATGTTTGTGTTGTAAGTCTGTGATGTGATAATAAGATTTAGTAGCCCTTCTACTTATCAGTCAGCTTGAAAACAGTGCCTCCCAAAGATCTGCTAGCTTCAAACACTCCTTATCTGCCCCTATGGTGTTGCTTATCTCTTGTAAGGAAGTCACAGTGCTCTAAATCTTTGCCAGTTGTCAGAAACTCACCAATGTGGCTGGTTTCAGCTAAGTGTGACTACTAGGGCATTCAGACATGCTAAAGGTGGAAAGTGCACCCTGAGGAAGACTGCTTACTTCGTCTTGACAACCCCTGCCCACGACTGTCAAGAGGGCAGTGTGCAAGTGCCAGAAGAGAGAAGGCTTATGATGAGTACCTAAACTAGTTGTAATATCCCCGCTGCTCTCTCCGAAACCTACTGAATATGCATGTTTGTGTGTAATAAATATCTGCTCACTTAACCCCCTCTGTGTGCGACTTAGGTGGAGTGATGACATCCTGCACACCCAACACTGTTTGCTTATCTCCTGTCAATGAGCACAAGAAACAAATTGGCTGCTAATGTCAGTGCTGGCGTTGAGTCTTTATAACAAAGCTGATGTCTGTCTCCCAGACGTGTCCCTGTTTGGGCGCCATTTGTGGCAATGGAGGCACAGACTCCGTTTCTAGTAACAAATGAAATCCTTTATTGAGTGAGCTTACAGGCTTTTATAGTATTCTGCCTAGTGGTTAGTAGTGGTTAGTTCCTTTGGTGCTTCTCCATCACGAAACAGCCTTCCTGATCACACGCTCTTTCAGCCAGTCACCTTACTGTCCACACGCCTTTGCTTGATCAAGTATTTCTAAACATAGTTCTTTGCTATCACTGCTTGTTACATCGTTACTTCCACTCCTCTTGACCACACATTCTTTATGTTGTCTTAAGTGACCTCCTGTTTCAGTATTACAGTTCTTAGAAATCATATTTATGTTCTTTCTTTGGTTCCTTCTGACTTGTCCCATTTACTTCTCCCAAGCTTTGTGGCTGTTAAGAGTCCAGATGTTCTGGCTCTCGTCCAGGTCTACTGGTGCTGCTGGTGCAACTTCTTGCACAATGTTCCCCACAGATGTGTATGACTAGAGTCACTTAAGCTCCACCTTGAATGTGAAAAATAGTATAAAAATGGCCCAAGGAAGAGGGAATGTTAGGAAGACATCATTGTGGATGAGTTGAGGAAGATTCCATCAGCAGATTACTCTTAACTCCTGGGACTGGTCAATGGGCTGGACCTTTCTTCCCCCCCCCATAGGGATGCGTTTTCATAAGACCTGCACTGTACCAAGTGCTTCCCTAGGAAAATTAGGAATCTCTTTATAGAGTTATTTTCTACTTTTAAAGCCGGGCCGCATTATTCATAACTTTGTCGTGCATTTGTATAACCTGTCATTTGCATGTGCTTTTGCAGACAGTGTATTTATCACCAGCAATGCATAAGAAATTGTATCTGTTGCTTCAATAAACTGCACTGTTTAAGTAGCTAACTGTAATAGTTTTCTCATTGAATGTGACCATATCCTTCAGTGTGGCCATGTTAGTTCACGGGCATGATTAGGCTGAAGTTTCAGTGTGCTATTAGTGGATCTGGAATAATGATTGTTCAATATATCAAATGTGACCGTACTGGTAGTGGTAAATTGAGCATCAGTCAGAATCTAAGCCTAGTTGCACCCAGCCTCTCTAATGTCTGAGGACCAGGTAGAGAGCAAGGGGGTTTCTTTTCTGCCAAATTATCTCGGCTTTTAATGCAACACCATGAAGTGTGGTGACAAGAAATCTGCAGCTTTATCCCTGCCTCAAATATTCCTACTGAAACATGATTTCAGATTTGTAACATAAATATTAACATTGCCATGACTGATACCAATGAAAATGTGTAGAAATAGCAGACCAAGAGTTCAAAGAACAACCTGTGGTGGCAGTGAAGAAGCATCATTTCTAGAACACTCTTTCCAGCAATAAAATTGGAAAACGTATTGAGTGTAAGGGTACATGGAAGTTGAGAGCATCTGCTTTAACGACCTTTTCAGTGCAAAAGGAGACATTACATGGGAAGGAATAAACCTAATGTTCAGAGACACAAACTTGATGTATAAACAGTACTGGGGATAATAACAAGAAGTAAATCTCAGCTACGCTGATTGGTAAGAATGTGTAGGATGTGAGAGTGTTTATTTCAGCAGGGTTATCTGATCATGGACCTAGTCAAATGGGGTTATAGGAAAGGAGGAAAGCAATAAAGAAGACTTAGACAAATTTGACAGGCAAATGTGAAGGAATCAAAAGAAACAAAACTCATTAGTCTTGTTAATTGATGGGCCATTGAGAGACTATGAGAGTGGAAACCTGAGAGTCCCTGGTGTGATGGGGAGGAAGAGGGTGGTGCAACTCTGCAGAGGAGAACAGGCAGAAGAATTTATAGAAGGGGTCACTTGTCTAAGCAATGGCTGGTCAGGAGGTCTGTGACTGATCCCTGTGCCTGATCCCTGCAGCCAGTTTTGTCACCTTAAGTCTTTTCTTAGCCGTTTCTCTTCATAGTGTCTTTATCCCTTCTGTGTGATGCCAGCAACTGGAGTGAGAGGGTGTCTGGGTCACTAGTTGGAAGGGCCATACTTCTCGGCACCATCTCCATAGGTCCCACAGACTTTGTCTAGAGTGCCAGCTACATGGGAACAGATGTGAGTGGATTTGGTGCCAGCAACAGAAGGTGGACCAGGGCTGTAGGCACCTGTGGTGCCAGCAGTTCTCCAACTGAGTGAGTGGGGGCCTCACCAGGGGTGAATGAGATGCTTGGTGGCTAGAGCGAGACTGTGGTTCACAGCTTGTATGCCTGATACTGACTGAAAGTGAGGGTGAATGAGGTGTATCTTCCACACATCGGGTGTATGGGGTTTGTCTGTATAATTTGCTATCAGACTTTAAGGTGGGCTAGCTGGTGGGTAGGAAGCACTGGGTCCAGACAGGGGTAGCAGATGGGCAGAGGGTCTATGCTGGTATTTAGGGGGATTTGTGAGTGTTATGGTTTAAGCATTGTACCTGCTACTAGGAAGGAGAAAAGAACAAACTTACAGCTGAAACCAGGACAGTGAGCATGGAGAGCTTATGAAACGAGCGTGTGAGTATATGCATCTCTTTGCTAATGAGCATCAAGCTGGACCAGACGGCAAGTAGAAGGCCCTTCAAGGTGGGAGAAAGGGTGTGGGATCCATGCAAGTGTATTGGATGGACAGAGGGAGCTGTACTGTTACTTAATGGATCTTAATGTGTGTGTGCTTGTGACTGTAGAGAGTGGGGGGTATGTGGGTTTTAGAGAAACACTTGATCCTGACTGGCCGAAGAGGAGGAAAGTGAATTGTCTGTACTTCTGTTTTATGTGAGTCATATGTATAGGTAGTGTTGAAGGCAGCACATTGTGTCTCTTCCAGTGTCCTGGGTGTGCTGCCAGGATGTATGCTCTGCCTTGCTCCTGGCTGAACCTGCAAACAGGATAGCAACAGCGGGAGTGCTCATAGGACTGCTATGACACTGCTATGACTGCTATGAGACACTCAGGTTTCCAGGCAGGATTCCAGCCTAGGGACAGGAGGAACCACCAAGCCGCAGAGCTGCTTGGAGTGATCACTTATGGCATCCCTTCACAAGCCCTGGGGCTATGCTAATGAGATGATTAGAAGAGAATAATTTTGATAGGTTTTGTTTTAATGGCTGTTGCTTGAACTGAAAAATCTGTCCTGTTTGTTCTGTGTGCACTTCTTGCTGTGCTAGATTTGGACTTTGAGAATGAAGTGCATTCATTTAACAAAATTTTTAATTAAAAGTCTGGGTGGTTGGAGGAGACAATGCTAAAAACACAAAGGAAGGCTGGGAGGAAGAGCCTGATTCAATATGAAGTTCATGGATGTAGAACTGAAACGGGCCCATCCAAGAACTGTTTTTGTAATGCTCATCTGAAGCAGCAGGTGGCGTTAGGACAGCAAAACTGATAGGAAAATGCACTGTTGGAAATGGTGGAATGGGAATCGGCAAGAAGTGACTGGTCTCTGTATTCTTAAAGTTACTGTAGCTACTGCGTGATTGTCAATTTGAGATGCAGATAATTTCTGACAAATTATCTCCTACATAACTGCTAAGAATTGTGGCAAGAAAACCCTTGTTTGCTGGTGCTGCTGTGACAACCAAATACAAATATAAACTGAGGAAAATGAGAGTTCTCGTTGTGTATGTACTCTTTCCTTTGGGCACATTTGGTTGATTCAGGCCATCTGTACAGATGCAGGTCTGCCAAGCTGCTCTAGTATTTCTGTGATGTTGTATATCAAATGTACTAAATTAATTTAAAATGCTTTTGGTTAACTGAGACTGGCTGCTTGAAGTCTAGAAGCAGAAATGGGGGAGCAAAGTTGTGCTGCCATGCAGCTGAACTTTTGTCCTTTCAGTTCTTGGAAGCTTATGTTTGCTGAATGCCGTGTCCTGGAGAGGTGGGAAACAGCCAAGATCAGAGTGACTGCCATTGAAGTACATGTGCTGGGTGTTTATATTTTTGATCCAGTTAAAGGAAGCTTTTAGTAATGAGTGAGAATCTCTTATAACTGTTGTGAGTGCCTCAGTTAAACTTGTTGCAGGGGAAATTCAAACTGTGTAAAGAACCACTGCCAAAGGCAGCAGCATAAGAGGTTTTATTCAAGTATGGTATAAAACTAAGGCTTAAGATAAGTCCCATGGCAAGGTTAAATTTATTACTGCACAGAAGTTATAATAATAATTAAAAATTACAAGATCTTAATGCCCTATGATACAAGGTTATGCATTATAGCAGTCACTTACCAAAAATCTGCTGTTGGTAAGGGGTCTCTCAACCTCAAGGAGTAACCTTGAGAGGCCTCCCAAGTCAAGGGGAGATCATCACTGTGCATCTGGCTGCTTAGCAGGGAGAGCTTGGAAAAGGCTCACTCAGGTTGTCACATTTATCGAATAAAATGGTTGGCTTGTAGTCAAATTATATGTGATGGGAATGGTAAACATTAGATTGCTTGTACCCACAACTTGTTCCTTGACAAATTAAACTTGGAAGAACAACCTGCTATTCATGTGTTAATCGCATGGTTGGTGTTCTGGTTTTCCAGCTCACATGCATCAAAGCTCATTGTCTCACTGTGTTCCTGTGTGGGTTTTCAAAGAGCAGGTTGGAACTAGAGAAGTTTGTGACCTGGTCATGACCTTGGCATTTACTTCCTTGGGAGCCTGAACCAAACTATCACTCTTTTGGTCAGGGATTTGAGCACTTCTGTCACACTCCACTGTGTGACTACAGTCAGTCGACCTTATTGAATCATAGAGTCACAGTATGCTTGCTTCTTGCCTCTCTGTCATAGATCTTAAGTGTATTGTAGATCAGTGGTAAGGTACACTTATTTGGTGAGTTATTTAGCTTAAGCATTACTGTTAATGCTAATTATATACTGTTGTGCAAACATAATCAGTTTTATTGCATGTGTTTTACATATTGCGGTAGAAATGAGGTCTGAGGCCATGAGGTGTGTAGTGAAAGGGTTAGTGAGGTCAATATTCTAATGGAGTGGTTGGTTGCTGAAGAGGGTGCTATCAGACAGAGGCTAGATGGTCTGCCTCAGCAGGGTTGGAAGAGGGTGAGATGCAAATGATTTACAGTTCTGTTCCATCCTTGTGTAAGACCCATAGCCCATGGGGTACATGACCGAGACTCTTGTTACCCCTTATTTACATTTGATGGGACATCTTTGAGCACATGTTTAAGCTGAACTTCCCTGCACTTCCATCTCATTCTTATACCTGCAAAGACAACGGATCTTGATTGTGCCTTAGAAGTGCCTGCCTTATGCCCGTGATAGAAAAGAACTTCTGTTGCACCACATTGGTGGAGCGAATCAAATGTGAGTTACATCCTGGCCCAGAAGGGTGGAAAGATCCTGGTGAAGCCACTGGGTTGGTGTGGGCTGTTGGAGGATTGTTTGAATTTTGTGTGCACTCAACTATGGTTAAATAAACTCACCTATCAAGTAGAAACTCCTGCTAGTGCTATTTGTGATTATTTGGCTTTACTTAATTTTCATCTATAAGCCACTTCCAAAATGACCCTTGCAAAGTTGATACACCAACATGGAGTAAGTGAATATCCACATCTCCCAAGAGGACTGTTATATCTGTGTCCCAAATGTGACACAAGACCTAGGAAAACAAGTAGAGGTTATGAAGAAAGTTGCAGAGGAAACCCACAAACTTTGGGAATCGGTGTCTAGTAGTTGATTGGGATGAATGTTCAATATGCTTGGTTTTGCTGTGACGGAATGGCTTCAAGACTTGATAGAATATGCATTAATAGTTGATTCTTCTTAGAATATGCATTAATAGTTGATTCTTCTTGCTGTTATTGTTATATGTGTAAATCCTAGTCACCAAAAGCTATAACCTTATGTGTCAGTATACTTCAGGGTTAAAGCCCTGAATCTGTACTGATTGCACTTATGCTAGGCACAGATGTTGCCAAATGAAATGTGTGCCACAGGAGGAGAGACAACAAATTTTAAATTCCCTTATTGCTACTATAATGGAATTCTAGAACTGAAGGTAGTAGTTGCAGGGTGGATAATTTAAGAATGAGGCCTGAGGCCATGAGATAAGTGGAGAATGATTAAAGAGCTCAAAACCCTGATAGGAGTGATTGGCTATTGATAAGGGTGCTACCAGATGGAGGCCAGCTGGCCTGCCTTAGCAGGGTGGAAGAGGGAGAGTTGCTGTTTCACAGTTCTGTTCCACCGCTGTGCAAGACCCACAGCCCATAGGGTGCCTTACTGACACCTAACTGGTACCTGAGAGAGACTACTGTAGACTCTCATTTACATATCAAAATACACCAAAGTGAGAAAGTGACTTCACCCCTACACCATCTATGACCAGTAATTTGACCACAGTCTCACCTCTGCTTATCTCAAAAGTTAAATTTGGCATTTGAACTCCTCCATGGCAGAAGATGAGAATACAAGCCCACTGTGCGGACAAATCAGGCTTGTTCTTTCTCCTCTCCAAAGCAGGGACACCTTTTTGGTAAGATTGGTGTCTTGGACTACATTGGATGATACCTGAGTGGAACTAAGCTTAATGAATTACTGATTGTCTCATAATTTCCCTCTCTTTTCCTTGTTTAGGTGTTTTCTGGCTCCAATGTGCAGGTGTATAGACTTTAATGTTAAGTTACAGTGCTCAGTGAATGAAGCATTAAATCTTTGTTGGAACATCTTAATCTTACCCACTCCAATAGACAAAAAGCCTGTAACAATTTATTCTGTGTTTTAGGCTTCATTTATTTTCCTCTGTATGTATTTTCTTAGAGAAGTGCCTCTCAGAAGTAATCAGTAATAAACATTGCCAGTAAAAAACCTGGAGTCTTTCGTGTTAGAAATCACAGGATGATTCCAGGACATAAAAGCCAGAGACGTGCCTGAAGCTATCTGATAGATGAATCTAGGTGTAGGCATTTTAGTCATGTGATAGATTTGTTGAAGAGCTGTGCTGTGACTCCTGCATTCAGTTGGGGTGTGTCTGAATCATAAAAACAATGAAGAAAATGCAAAAGCTCAATGTGGGCGAGGGAGATCAGGGTGATAAGATGGGTATGTGGTGGTTTATCTTGCTCTGGCACTGGGGAGGAATGTGAAGTGGGCAGAAACTATGCAGTCCTGTTCTGCTTGATAACTGAAAACACACAACTGTCATCTGTGCCATTACTCCTTGCAAAATCTTGCAAGGAATGATTACCAGCAGCTTTACCAAGTACAGCTGCTCTGTACAATGTGACCACAAGGAACGGACAGTTTGACCACAGTCCCATCCACCCACAGCACACTGTGCAATAATAGTTGGTGAGGTGTTAAGAAGATGCTGATTTTATACTGAATGAGGAAGATGAGTATTTGCCACCAAATTGTAAGAACAAATCAGTGAGTTGGTCCTCCTTGCCCTCTCTTTTGTAGTAATATCTGATAGAAAAGTCTAGGTGTAGGTGTTTTAGTCACATGATAGATCTGTTGAAGAGCTGTTCTGCTACCCCTATGTTCATTGGGGATGTCTCTCCATTCTCTTTCTATGTGCTGTCAATCAGAAATGGGCAGTTGCCTATTTAGTTGTTGCTGATGATTTCTGAGACATGTTCAGGGTGAGAAGCAGGTGAAGGGATGAAGCAGGCATGTATATTGGATGGGAAACTAACTGGAGGTTAATTGTTGCTCATGACTGTGAGAAACATAACAACGTATGGTTTTGGTAAAGTGTATTCAATAAAGTATATATTTATAGTTGTTATGACTGTCAGAAAGGGGCAGTGAAACGTAAGTATGCAGCTGTTCCATGACCTCCACATTGGGCCAATGCTCTTGGTGTGGCCAGCAGTGAGATAATGAGAAACTACATGGCCACACAAGTAAGCAATTACAGATCTGGCATAAAGCTGGCTTTGTTCCTAAGAATACAAAAGCAGGATCCTCTTGTAGCCAAATCTGAAGCCTAACCTATGGGTTGGTGCACCATGCAGGAATTTTCCCAGTTACCCGAGACTCCTGGCATTGGCTGCAGTGGGGCTTCCCAGCTGAAGCGTGGGCCTGGATGATGATGATTTGGTGGTAATTGGTGATGTATTTCTTTCAATTGTTGTTCTTTCTATGTAGTAATGATTTGACACATTGCTAATTTTCCTCTGTACTATATGTGTGTGTATATATATCTGATTCACTTTATTGTGCTTGTTTAATAAACTGTTCATGTTATACAACTAGTGTGCGATTGTTTTGTTGAGTACCCCGCCTGTTTGCAAATGAGTATGTGTGAGGAATAGTGTTTTCTTTGTCTTTTGGAGTCTTGTACTGATATTGAACTTCTTAGTTCATGAGAAGCACTTTCTGTCAAATACCACTTTAAAAGGAGCATGTTTTATTGTAAAGCTATGAAACATTTTAAGGTGGTGGTCACAGATGCAAACTTATTTTTCTTAATCCAGCTAGTAATGGTAATGAACTGAGGTTGTACTCATTGTTACGGTCTTTGACAGTGAGAAGAATTAGGTTTTGTTCTTGTCTAAGTTGTGTATTATATGTAATTTTTCCTGTATTTAGCAAGGTCTTTACAGTTACTACTGGTTGGCATCTTAATCTTGTTTACATACCTCAGTCACGTTTCTGGAACATACAGATGTTTTTAATTTCTTCAGCAGTTGCCTAATTCAGGAACATGATTATTTTACACCCTGATTGTTTTTCAGGAAATACCCAGTGTAACATTAGCAGTATGAAATCTTTAGCTTGGATGCAAAAACCTGTTTTCTCATCAAAGATTCCTGCCTGCATCACTGTTTTAAGTATTGCCTTAGTGCCATTGTTGATGTTTTTTATGAATTTCATCTGTGATTTTGCTTTCCTGATTTCTTTTGTTGTTGGTGTCCTTTGAGAGCAGAGATAGCAGAGAGTGAGAGAAGATTGAATTATCATTGAATTTTGATAACACCCTGAAAAATTACAACTTTGTAGGTCTTATAGGCTGGATCTGAGTGATACTTCTAATTCCTAAGTTTGAAATAGGAGAATCTTAAAATAGCCCTGAAAGACAGGAGCTTTGGGACTAACACCCTGCACAAAGCGAGGTTTTTGTTCGGTCCTTAGTGGCTTTGACATACTGAGGGGAGCTTGCGAAGATACAAATAGCATTTGTGCTCATAGTTTTGTCATGGCTTTTTCATGCTTTTCTGTTTTTGAAGACTGAAATAGTGCTTGGATTTGAAGACACTGTCTCTAGCAACTTCCCAGAGGTCATTCAGAAGTAACATGCTCAACAAGATGTTGGACTTGTTGGTGATCAATATAAATGCTGGAATATAACACATGAAGAATTAGAGATTTGTGACTTTGTCACCTTCTGGAGGTGTAACTGCAGTAGCGGAGGTGTTGATGTCATCTCTGTGCTTCATACCTTTTTTGATGGCTGAATAAGTTAATGATACCAAACAGAATCGGGAGTGGTTTGCTTGAAGCTACCTGTGCTGTTAACTAAGGTCAGGGTTGTGTTTCTCAAAAATTGGTAACTGTCCACAGTGTCAGGGAAGAACAAATGGCATGTAAAATAAAAACATGTGGGCCACATTATGGGAGATCTTTACTGTATCCAGATTAATTTTCTCCTTTTGTTGAATTGGATGCCAGAGGGGGACTCTTCGTCAGGTACTGTAGCGATAGGACAGGGGGTAATGGGGAAAGTTCAGGTTAGTTATAAGGAAGAAGCTCTTCACTGTGAGGGTGGTGAGGCACCAGAACAGATTGCCCAGAGGTAAATGCTTTATCCCTGGCAGTGTTCAAGGCCAGGTTGGACAGAGCCTTGAGTGACATGATCTAGTGCGAAGCATCCCTGCCCATGGCAGGGGGTTGGAAATAGATGATCTTAAGGTCCTTTCCAACCCAAACCATTCTATGATTCTGTTTGAAGGTATAATTGAAGCAGTGGTTTGTGTTATACCTTAGCTACTGGACTGTTCTTATCTCAACCCGTGGGAGTTGTATTCTTTCAGTTCTCCTCCCCATCCCCCCAGGAGCTGGGGGGAAGAAGGAGAGGGGAGTGAGTGATCAAACTGTGCGAGTTACAGCTGAGCTTAAACCAGGACAATTCTGTAGGTGATTCTTTTGCTCAGCCCTTAAGCATGTACCAATGGAGTTGCTCTTCTAACAATTTAAGTTCAACACTTCTGTTCATAATGCATTCTAAATCACTTGGTAAGTGAAACAAGTTTTGATTGAAAGGTTAAGGCTTGATTATTTATTATTCTTTCTATATATTTTTTTTTTATTAGCATTTCAGCTTTTGTCTGGAAGAAATCAAGAAAAGATGGACTGGAATATAAGGCCACTCCAGAATGCTGATGCAAAGAACCAGCTGCGAAATGAAGAAACATGTTACAATCAGTTGCTTTCTAATACACATGCTTTTCCTCAGACAAATGCCTATACCTCTAACAATGCATGCACTTATGCTGGAAATAACAAAGTAGTGTGTCAGCCAAATAGCAATGCTCCATTCCTTCTTGTAAATGCTGAAGGATTCAAAAATTCAGAGCAGGCCATACCAGGAGCATCTATGTCAGTTGATCGACGTCCACTGTGTTGCGTACCAGTAACTCAGAAACCTCCCAATCGAACATCACGTCTGTGGGCTGAGATGACTCAGACTTCTTTGCAAAAGTCTGATGCCTACTTTTATTCCCACTGTGATTTACCTCCCATGTCTTCTGAAAGCAATGCTGGAAATAATGTGAGGAATGTACACTGGGAATTTCAGTACGCCACCACAAACAGCTATGCTGTGCAGCCACAAATACAACAGCATAATTCTGTGAGAACTACAACATTATATCAAAGTCACATTAATTCCCAGAATAATTCTCTGTCTCTTGCTGCATCTGGGCAACATGTCCAAAATGAAATATATCATCCCAATGCTCAGTTTAAAGTTTTACACTCCCTGAATCAGAATACTGACCCAAATGTGCAGCTGCTACAGTGTCGACCAAGTCAGATGGGATCAGAAGCTCCTAGTGGATGTTCTGCACCATCTTTGTTGCCTGCCAATTGTGATTCAAGTGCTGCAGCACAGTCTTCAATGGGTGTACCACAGGCAGCTCAAAATGTGCCTAATGGATACAGCCGTAGCCAACTGCAGCGCTCATCAGATCCAAAAAATGCTTCTGGTTGTAACAGTGGTCAGCAACACTGTCAAAAACAGCAGTCTGGAGATGTCAGTCAGTCATTTAGGAATCTCTGTAATTCAAGTGGAAACATGACAGCAAGTCAGCCTTTTAATGAAATGTCTGTGCCATCCCATGGCGTTTCCAAACCACTGTGTAATGTTGTACAAGAAATGGAAACTTCTTATTCAGTGGCTGCTTCAAAGCCGCTTAGTGATGCTGCTTCAGTTCAAGAAGACCAGACTAGTAGTTTAATGAATGGGCCTGTTAATCCTCATTTTTTTCCAGCAGCAGCACATGGAAGGGCAACTGCAAAGGATAGGCTAGCTCAGGAAGCTCAGAAACTTCTCACTATTAAAAAAAAGTATGTCCTGCTTGAAAGGATACATCAGTATAAAAGAAAACTCTTAGAAGGTTCAGGACATGACAAAAATGTTCCCCTGTTTCCTCCTCCAAGTTATCATGCTGCTGTTAATAATTTTCTTCCATGGATGCCCAACCAAAATGTACCACCTTCCCCACGTGAAACGGTGAGGATGGAGTGTCCAATACTCACCTCTTCACTTGAAGAGAGAAGCGACAAAAATGCAACCAGTGCTTACAACAGAGGATTACAGGTCACTCAAAGTGACCCTCAGTTAGAGCAGGGAAGCCTTTCACCAAACTCCACTTCTGTTCCTTCTCAAAGCAAACTCTCACCTGAGTTACGTAATTCTGAGAGTACTCCCGTCTCAAAACAAAGAGACACAAATGCCTTGGCCTCTTCTCAAAACCCTGTGACATCTTCGAACAATGCTTCGTGTTCCAGTCAGGTGGATAAATCGATCAAAACTGCACCAAAGAAAGTGCGGGCTAACTCCAGGAACTCATCACTTCTTCAGTTTCTACTGAGCAGCACAAATGGATTGACAGAGGAGACAGTTAGTGCTGCTTCTGATAAAATACTGACTAGTCTCATGTGTAGTGGAAAAACACAGCTAGATTCATCTATCTCAGATGGAAGCTTACAAAAAGACACTAATGTGAAGGTAGAAAGTTCGGAAGGTGAGCAGGTGTTTCAGGTTCCCATGAGTGGTATAGGAGTGATTCCTGTATCGGAAACAACCAAATCTGATGAAGCTAAATTGCAGAGTGATGTAGATCAGAGAAAAACACCACTTACTGGAAATACATCTTTTAAACAGAGTAATGATAGTTACTCTGTGGAAGAGCTGACTGCGTGCCTGAGAAAGCATCTCTCGGAATCTGTAAGGGTGCAAAACAGCCAGTCAAATGAAAGCCCCACGGCAAATCAGATTTCATCTTACAGCCAGAACACAAAAAGTAGAGAACAAAATAATGTTCTAGTTAGTACAGATGAAACAACTTTACCTATAACAACAGCTTCTGTAGGACAAAAACCTGATACACTAAGTAGCAATTTGATAAAAGGTTTTGAACCCCAAGTTGCAGTTGTCTCACCTTTAGTACTCTCTGAACAGAGAACACAGAGTGAGCAGGCAGACAAATGCCCAACGTCTGCAGGTAAAACCTGTCCAGGTATTGACTCAGGAACCACATACAGCTTTCAAGAAGAGGACAAAAAAGGCTTAAATTTTTCTAGTAAAATCTTTCAAGAGGATGTAAGAGACCATAAAGACAAGCAAGCTATGTTAAAGACAGGAAATAAATCCATATTTGTGTTGGAAGAACAGATGTTTTGTATTTCTAGTGTATGTACTCTTGTTGAAGGTGATATGTTTTATAATCCACAAATAGCAAGTATCTTCAGGTCAGTCCCTGAGACACAAACATTAAATGGTACCTCATCAGAACAAAGTGCATCTGATCTAAGGCAAAAGGAACAACAGCTGGACTTTTGTAGGAATGAGCTAAGCAGTAATGCTGTACAGGGAGAGACTGTGCCACAAAAGATGTTGCAAGATTCATCAAGCTGCAGGAATAAAGCAATTAAGACTTTGAGTGGTATCCCAACTAGTCATTTGGAGAAAGAAAGCAGTGGCAATCCTCCTAAAACAATTTCTACCTCAAAAAAACATAAGTCATTCAATACATCTTTAAAGCATCCTGAAAGTGACTTGGAAATTCTTGCTAGTATAAACCAGGAGTTAGCTAAAAATTCATTGGATTTCTCAGTCAGTGTAGGTGCTGAAACGAATGTGATCAGTGTTCCAAGAGACAATATTAAAGAAAATTTCATGTCCAGTAAAAATAGTACAGCAGAAGAGATGAATCTTTTTGGAGCACAGCCCATTAAATGTCTAAACAATCAACTGTCTGAACTAATGAATGAGTTTCCATATGGCATTGAAGGTGGCAATATGCTGATGAAAGAACCAGTAAAAAATGATTCTGTGGCTGAGCAGATAAAGAATCAACCTCAAAAAGAGAATCAAAGTTGTGACAAGAATTCTCATTTGAAGGACTCAGTAGATCTGATAAAAACTGTAGTGTTGAGCTCTACTCAAAACCAAGAACTGTTTCCTGAACACAACCTGAATTCCTCTAGTGATGGCAAGGGAAGGGTGAATCAACAGTCAGAAAAAGCTTCAGCTGAGAAGAGGAGCCTTGAAGGCAGTATTCAGCCTGATCTGAGTCTATGTGAGAAGGCAAACAAAACACAAAAGATTTCCAAGCCTATGAAAAAAAAAAACGACTGTTCTGTAGTGAGTTTGCTGTGTGAAGCACCTAAAATACCACAGTGCCCTTGTAAACTTGAAATGTGTGTTTCAGAGAAAAATGAACAACTTTCAAAAGCTGTAAATACTAGCTCTATAGAGGGACAAGAAAATGACAGCAAATCTGATGCTATAATGAAGGACATCTCTGCAGAGGGAAACCTGCCACTTGCTGAAAAAATCCCAAACAGTGTTAGCAAAAATGAAGAAGATATTTGCAGATCCACCTCTGTAATGGACAAAAATGTTAGGCTAAAGGTGGCTGATGAATCCAAACCACTTACAACACAACAGGAAAAAATTGTACCACTAGCTTCCTCTGAAAACCAAGAAGTTGATAAATTTAAAAGCATCAGCTATAAGGAAGAGCTGCAAATAGACAGAGAAACCCCATTGTTAGGCACCGAATCTAATTCTGATAAAAAAGAACATAAGATAAGTTCAGAAGATTTGTCGGAGAAAACAGCCAATTGTAGAGATGGTGATAACACAACAAAGTTATCCGGAAAGACACTTACCAAAATGGAGTCTCTTTCAAAAGATAAAGCCAAAATGCATTTAGCCATGAAATCCAATGCAGATGTTCACAAATTTACAAAATCGGAAGCTGTTGAAATTAAGCATACTGAAATCAATCAAGGACAAAAAATTCAAACCTCTGATGAGAACACAGCTGAAGAACAGAACTGTAGGAAAAGAAAGCAGGTACTTGGGCAAGATGTAGGCGTTAACACCAAAGAAAATACCAAATTATCAGCAGGAGTAAAACATAAAAAGTGGAATAGTTGTGCTGATGCTATAAAGCTCCCAAATTTTGGCACTGTAGACATAAAAAATGCCAAATATTCTCAACGTGAATCTGTGAAAGTTCTTCCCTCACAGGAGCAGTCATGCACTCGGAAGAGGAAGCAAAATGTGATTGGGAGCAGAAAACCTAAAAAAGTAAAAGTGGAAGAAGAGAGACTGAAGCAATCTGAAGCAAAGAAATCTGAGCAGCTTTCATATAATCGCATGATAAATACTGACAAAGCTAAAAAATTGAATGGAGAAAATAGCTGGAAACTAAAGAGTTCATTAGCAGATTGTTCTGTGCTTAAACGACAGAGAAAAAGGGCTCGATCTACCATCTCTAAAAACTACTTTTCTACCAAAGAGAGACATCTCGATGGTCAAAACAAAGACAAGTGCTGTGAGAAAATGTTTCCTGATAAAAACATGCTATACTTAAATAGAAGAAATAACAGATTAAAAATACATCCTCAAAAGGAACCGAAAAAACACTACCTGAACAGAGTTGCATTTAGGCGTACAACACAGGAACGCATATATCTGACAAAATTAGAGACGTCGCCTGTCAGACCTGCCTGGCATCTGAAGCACAAAGTGTCCCAAAACAGGGGTGCGAAAAGAGATGCTTCTGCCTCAGAAGCTGAGAAATCATGTAACCTGGAAGTACTAGAATTTAAGCTGTATCCAGAGATACTGTTCAGAAATCCAGCCACTGATGAAGAAAGATTAGCTGCAGAGAATTCCCTGGAAAGAGAGAAAGCCATTGTGGCAGGTATGGTGCTATCTTGATTATTGATTTGTAAGCAAACTAATTTGCAAGTAAAAAGTACTGCTCCTGTTAAAATCCATGTTACGCAAAAACTACAGACGATGAAAACTTGTGGCTGCAGAAGCTGAAGGTTGAAATAGCTTAGCTAGGTTTTTTGACAGACTGTAGCTGTGTGTTAAACAGAAAAAGAACATGCGACTTTTCTTTCTATTCAGTGTTTTATTCTTTTTCCTTAAGTTTTGCAGACTAAAATTAGGGTTGTTCAGAGCACGGCAGTTTCAAGTAACTGCAAGGAGACTTTCTGACCTACTTGTGGAAAAGGGGTTGTCTTGTTTGTAGAAAGCAGATTGCCTCAGCATAGTTATGAAAGGTGAACAGATCTGTACTTGGCATTCACCTGGTTATGTATAAATCTGGCTATGTAGGCAACAGAGGGAGAGATCTTTTGCATCACTGAGGAAAAGAGGGCTTGGGCCAGAAATACCCTGTACACAGTCTCCGTAACCTTTGCTATCTTTGCTGTAAGCTGCCTTTCTTTCCTCCTTTTTTTCCCTAGCCCAAATCTTTCAACATTTTACTTGGTGCATTGTGAAGCATACTTGCGTCAAATGCTGTATTTGTTTTGAAGTAAACCCAGATCTTAAGTTGTATATGCCAGCCTCTGCAGTTATTCTTACTCCCAAAGGAAACTGCCTTTTTTATTTGCTAGAATATGCGTTAAAACTTTTTTTCTCTTAAGGTGTCAAGAGTAAAAGAGAAGATTGGTTAAAATGTGATCCAGTGAAGCAAAAAAAGCTGGAAGAGATCTCTACAGGTGAAATGACTTCCGATTATGTATTTTGAAATATGAGTTAAATGAATTCTCATTGCTTGGTTTTAAATGTTTCTTTACAGTAGCAAAACTTAATAAAGTATTTTAACTTTATTTACTAGCTATTCTTTACTAGCTCTGCTGCTGAAATGACTACTGTTCAGTAGAGACATAGTTTAAGATTTGTGGAGATTTCTATTGCCATGAGAATATGGTATTGGAGATGTAATTTTCCTGCATGCGCAGTTGAATTTGGGGTAGCACTGGTGACAAGGTTCAAGTACAGTTTTAAATTGCAGGTAAAGACCAGGGTAGCTTTTTACCCCCATTAAGATGTAGGAAGTAACATAACAAAATCTAGTGTGACTGTGAAAACAAAGTGAGGTTTTTTTAACCTTATTTGGCTTTCACAGTAAGTTGACTGCACATACATCTGTGCTCACAAATGCCAGGACCTGTGTGTCCCAGTAGTCTGTAAGACTACACAGAGGAAAAGTGGTGCCATTACTTTATCTTGTTTCTCTTGATTGGCCAGTTAATTTTTTGGATTGTCTTTTGTACCCTTTAGAAGTCAGTAGTTACCACAGTGGCATTTTTCATCTTTGGATCTTTGCTGTTCCATCCTCTCAAGGTGGCTGAGGTTGCTCCCTGCTGTCTTTGTTCTTCATTCTTTTGGGTTTGGGCTTTGTTGCTTTTTTGGTTTTGCTTTAGGTATCTTTCCAGCTTTTGTCTTGTTTTCCTCATGGTCTAACAGAAAGTAAAATGGTGTACTCAGCATGCTGTAAACTTGTTGCCATCCTCTTCTTATCAGCATGCAAGTCCTCTGCTGTTTATCTTTCTTGTGATCTTGATGCATTTTGCAGTCTTATGTCTTTTATTGCTGTTGTGTGTGTCCTTGGCTATTGGTGTCTGCCATTCTTTTATTCTTTCCTCTTGTTTCTTCTCTTACTTTCACAAATGCACATTTTCATTCACGCCTTTCTTAATATTCTTTAGAAATGTCTTTTATGAAGACAATCAAATGATGATTTGGTGCTTAAAGAGATAGTAGAGTTTGATTTAAACCTGAGGTTCATGGTGCTTTAGGAAGGAAGTTTGTGGCATCGTTTTTGACAGTCAGTGACCGTAAGTACCGCATGTAAGAGGAGTAGTCATTTGAGACTCTTAGATTTTTGCGTTAACTTGCTTTTCTATCTTGTCTGTCAGCTGAGGGCAGTATTCCACTTGATACAGCTATGCAGATCCTGGATGGAGATGGAGAGGCTCTCCACAGTCCAATCAAAGACTCAAAAAAGATGTTTCAGACCTACAAGAAGATGTATCTGGAAAAAAAGATGCAGAAGCCTTGATAGCACTTGTGTAACATCATAGTCTTATTCAGTATCACTAGGGAATAAAAAAGGCAAGACTAAAATGCTTTTTTTCTGTTTACTGTATTTCTGAAAAGTTGTGGAAAAAAAAAAAAGGGTGTTTTAAGTTCCCCCCTTATTTGTCTCATATTTGTGAATGAATGAAACCTCATTCTGTGTTTATTGCACAAATATGTTCTGGTGTTGAAAACGCCGTCTTTAGGTGTATTGTTTCTTCTTGGCATATTTGATTTATTTTTTTTTATAAGATGCAGAAGTTAGTTGAATCTTGACCAGAAAAACCTCAAATGCATTTACCTTGCCGAAGTCTGGTTTTGTTTCTAATTCTGGAAACATTCTGTTTGTGGTCTGTTCCTTTGCCAGTAGTGGGAAAATATTCCTACAGTAAAGGCATTGCAGTGGATTCCCAAGCATTACACCTTTATTTCCTGCAAGTCTGATTGTTGTGCTTCTAACGAGACTTTCTGGTTTTGTAGACTTTTGTTTTCTTTAACTGGGCTTAATACTTTGAACTATTAAACAAATATAAACCCCTCATATCAAATATGCATATTGGGGATACAATAAAGTATATGTGCTGCTACCCAGTTTCCTTACACTTGTTTTTGTGGAACTTGAATGAGTTGAACTCTTGAGTTCTTCATCTGAACACATGCTGTAAGTTCATGGATGACTTCTCTTGTTCTTTTCTCTCTTTGCTTTCTTTACACTTGAAAAAAAAAGTGTGCTTGTTAAAGTGCAGGGAGTTTGAATTCACTCTTGTCTGGACTATGTTGCTCAATTTCACCAGACTAATTAATTTCTTTGCTTATAAAGTGTTAGATAACATTTGACTACAGATACCGTTTTGGCTACATGTTAACTGTGACATAAGAGTTATATTTGTTGCTGGGTATCTTTTGTTAAGTGCCTTGTCACTATTGTTCAGAATTTTTAGTTGAATCATATTTTTTCAGAAATTTGCTACTTGATTCTATCGGTTAAAACCTTTATACTGAAATTAAAAACTCTGTAGATACTTCGTTGAATACTTTTTATACTTGAAATAAACTTTTGAAGGCTATGGGCTGTGCCTTGTCTCTTTTTTAGTTTAAATATATGAAGCTGTATTTTCTGCAGTTAGTTTTACTGGCATTGAAGATATTCCTGTAGATGCAAAGCAGCTTTCCTCTTAAAAGGTTTCGTAGTTGCAAGTGAGAACTGAACTTGATTCTGAGGTTTTTCTAATGTTCTTCTAACAGTTCTAACAGCAAGTACTTATACTTTGGAGAACACATCAGGATTGTTGTTCTCTTCAGCATCTTCTTTTTTAATTACCCAGGGGAACATAACATTATAATTTCCTAGCTCTGTCTGTATGCTGAATTGTAAATTGGCTTTTTGCAGGGAAAGAAGTCCTCTCATCACACATCTCCTTTCAAAATAGGGAACTATTTGTGATGTTTTCAGTCCCTTCCTGTCTGGCTCAGCAGTCCTAATTTTTTAATAAATACATATATAGAATTTTTTTTTCTTCTGTCTGAATGCCCAACTGTTAGTCGTGGGGGCACGTTGTCACTGGAGGATTTTGTAATAATATTGGCAACTCTGAGAAGGTCTTATTTTCCATTATCTTGGAGCTGAGCACCTGTATTATACTGCCTGCATTAAGGAGGATTCGCTGTAGCCTTAAGTGTACCCGGTACAAAGAACATCTAGTTCCCATCAAGAATTTATTTTGGATTTTGTTCTGCATAATGATAGATGGAGCCGACTTAAATGCTTGAGTGAATTCTTTTTAATAGGAAATTATTCAGTCCATTGACCCATGACGGTTACATTCTATTTGGAGAAGTTTGCTCACTGACCCTGTGCGCCCAGTAAGTGTGACTGCCAGATCTGAGTCCCAGTGGATACAGCTACATCTTCTTCCTCTCTCATACCGCGGAGTGAATCTTGGCTCTGTGACCTTGTTTACGTGGTGACTTACGTCTGCATTTCCTTGGTATGGCTAGGATCTTTGGGATAGGTTGGCCACATATTTTCTGCTTGGTTCACGTGATGGCTCAGTAGATATTCTGTAAGCCTTTGCACTTAAAGTACTGTGCACTCACTTAAAACTGTCCTGTGGCCTGTGCTGAGCTTACATGTGTGATTGCTGCACGACCTGCCTATTAAGATGACTGTGCCAGGTGCTCTTACTTAGTTCCATTTTCCTGCTTCTTATGATGCTGGCTGAAGCCATGATACTATAGCAGGCCCTTGGCCTTGGACAGGCAAGATGCTGACATCCACCTAGATGTAGTACTATGAAAACACTAGTGCTATGTTGCTTGAAATGAGCTGGCAAATGTAAGCATGAGGTCATTCACTATCAGTGAAGGTAGCCATCATGGATGTGATGTGTGCCTGCTGTTGTGTGTTGCCTGTACTCAAAAAAGCTTGCAATATGAATGTCACCACTGAAGTACTTTGTGTGGCTGATTTATGGCTTAAACCACGACACATGTCCAAGTGGGAGCTTTGGAGCACTTGCACTTACCTCTGAATCTCAGCAAGTTTCCTTAAGCACATGCAAACAGATTACCCAGGCTAGGGTACTCTGATTTTGTTTGCTTGGCCCTTTTTTAAGGGGATGGTGGTGCTGGGGGAGATCAAAAGGCACAGACCCATACTAGGAATCCATGGTCCAGGTTTTCAGCTCCTCAGCACCAATAGAAAGATTACTGTAATTTCCCAGTGAACACAGTTTTTCTAGCATTTTCTTAAAACCAGCTGTTTCTGAAGTAACTTTAACCTGGAGCTAAGTTCCTTTCATATGACATTTCAGGTAAGGAGGTTAAAGTTTGGTAAACTGGTGGGTTGTCTCAGCTAAAGTGCACCAGCCACTTGTTTTCTCCACACCTCACTCCTGGTGGGATAGGGGAGAGAATAGAAGGAACAAAAGCAAGAAAAGTCATGAGTTGAGGTAAGAGGCAGTTTAGTAAGTGAAGAAAAGGAGGAAAAAAAACCTTGAACCAAGAAGTGATGGGAAAATGAAGTTCCATGTGTCTCTCTGCAAGCACCTCACTTCCAGTGCTAAGACTGTGAGGAGAGCACCTTCTTATTAAGGTTGTGATGAAACTCGTGTCTGTTGAAGTTTCAAGTGAATGCAAGCCTTGTAGTCTTCAATGTCAAAGGTAAAATTCACCTGTTTTAATGAGCAGTAGGAAGAGAATGATTTCTACGTTTACACATATCACAGCATAAAGTGAAAGGCATTCATACAGGGTGATGGTGGACATTGCCAAGGTATGTTTTCTGTAATGTTGCTTTCTATGGCTACAGGTAGATGTGTTTTGCAGTACTGATTAGTTCAGATCACCCCTTGTGTTTCTCCATGTGGTGCTCACTGATGAGCATTGCTTGTTTGATCTTATAAAGCTGGCTTAGATTGTTAATAAAATTATTTTAGTCTTAAAATGTAATATTTGTTACCTTTGTGTAAAATGACCAAGGTTTCCTTCTTCTGTTTCAGTTTACATTGCTAAGGGAGTGATAATTCAAGTGTGTGGGGAACAAACCCATGTCTGAAAGGGCCTTAGAACTGTAAACTGAAGTGTACACCGTCATGTAACTCAAGCCCTCTCATGTCCCTGGGGGACTATCCTCTTTCCTCCAGTCATCATTGCTATGAATAAAGTCATAAATAGCATTCTTCTTAAAAATAAAATTAAAAAATAAAGTCCCTCTGCCATAGCAACACTTGTTCAACAGACTACAAACCGAAAGCCAGAAATTATAATCCTTGCAACAAAATAATCCCGTAGTAAATCACCATTGAAGATGGTCTTTAGATCAAAATGTGGAGGTACAGTTAATAAGGAATAAAAAAAATATTCTGTATGTTAATTGGCTCATAGTGCCTTTCATTTGCATCCCATTAGATATTTTTCAGAAAGAAGTTAGCCTGTCACTGTGCTCCAACCCAGTAACTTTGGACTCTGTTGACCAGTATCAGGCAAAACCCATAGGAGATAACATTGATGGCTGGTTTGCGATGAGAAAAATGATGGGTCCTTCCTTCCACCAACACTGTGGTAAAGGCAAGGAGAACTCGGATCTCAGGTTAGCCCACAAATCAGCATACATGTGGTTCCCAGTTAGCCACAAGAGTTGCTGACTTCTAAGCTACCAGGAAATGATGTGGTATGAGGTTAGGGTGCTGTATTTGTGCCATGGAATGTATGGGTCAGCGAGCACTGTAGAGAGGTTGCTGATTGAAGCACTGGAGAAGCATCTCTTTGGAGATATTGGATGCAGTTTGTTAATCTCACTGCTTACAGTACTTTTTTGCCTGTCCTTTAATGATTTTGTTACACTAACTAAAAACTGTATGTCTCTTGTGCTTTAGAGACTGTCCTGAATATTGGGTGCTGCAGAAAAAAGATGAAGTGTTGCTGGAAGGAATATAAAAGGCTAGGCGAGGAAAATTTATTACAGGATTCACCTTTAAACTGAGACAAAATTAAGTTTGGCATAGGGAGGTGCTTGTTCATACTCAAAGATGAGGAACTAGAAAGAGCAGTGCCAATACAAACCTGAAAGTTCTTGTTTAGTCCATAACGCTCTCTCAAGAGGACTTCAAGGGACAGAACAATATAGATAGGAAATAACAAGCTATAAATACAATGGATATGAATGAAAACTAGAATGAATACTCTCCCTGCAGGAGATAGATTGTGGCCCAAATACAGCAAATGAATCTTCTAGAATATTTAATTAGAACCAAAAAAATGTCAAAATATTTGATTGGCATAGCAGACATACTCTGTAGGTGAATGGAAGTTTTCCTAATACAAAGTAGCAGGACCATGACAGCAGCTCATCAGCTGCTGGAAGAGGCATTTTACTTTGAAGGGTTATCTTCAGAATCCTAACTGGATCCGGCATATCTTTGCAGGAAACTAATGCAGAACTCTCCATAAATACAATATGTAAGAGAGTCATGTTCCTTGCTTTACAAGTTCTTAGTGTAGGAGGAAAAGACAAATGGAATAATCATATCAGTAATAGGAATGCCTTTGTCAGCAAATCAGCAATGGTCATCTCTTTCCAAGTATGAACAAATATCAACACACTAAAAAAGCAGCAAGACAGCAAAAATCATACAGGTAAAAAAAAATGCAGTTTTTTTTCTGTTTGTTATCACAACTGGCTTTCTGAGGCCTATTGACAAAAGGAAAATTGTCTGATCTTATAGATATGGAATAATTAGTTCAGTGGCACTTATCCTTGAGATATGTCAGGGGTTATTCTACATTTGTAGTTTGTCAAGCTCCATAAACAAATGTGCTTTAATGTAATTTGCGGTTTGGGTTCAATGCTGCCATATTCAGCAGGTTGCTGTTATTTTAAACCACTCTATGCAGTAACTTCTATACTTAACTTTGTAGTGATTTTGCCAACATTGGAATCTCTTTGGTAAATTGCTGTGACTGTTGCAGTGTATTAACTTCGTAATGGTTTTACCAACATTGGACTTGCTTTGGTAAATTGCTGTGACTGATAAATTGGCCACTGTCCATTCAGACAGCTGCTCAGAGGAAAATACCTGCAAGGAACAGTATTGTGGCTACAAGGAGTACCTACCAAGAGCAGCACAGAAAACCTGAAGACCATCTGCTCCCTAGAATAAGCAGTCTGGATAAGTGCACAAATACTGCATGTTAACATCAAACCTCTTACTGTGGTCGTGCTGGCTTGGCACAGATCTGCATAGCAGAGGACCAAATATAACTGCTACTGTCTGCTGCACCTGTGGGCATCTCCAGCAGCTACAATATAAATGGGCAGCTTGGCAGCAGAGCTAACAAGAAAAGCTTTCCATAAGGAAGGCTAATGTTGCTCCTCAGCATTTCTGCTCTGCATCTCATACAGCTAACTGGTTGAACCTGTTCTGTTGTACAAGTATATCCAAAGCAAATTTCTTCTCTCATCAGGCCTTAAATAGCTACAGGCATGACTTAAACATGCATGAATCCCTAACCATAAATTTTAAAATGTTGTTATGACAAAAAGATACTCCTTATAGAAAGAGTATGGGAAGGACAGCTCGAATAAAGCACAAAAATAGGACATGCTTTGATATTTGGAGGTGACTATAAATATTGTCACCCAAGGTTGGGAGGATAAAACTTCTTAATGCCAATGTAGCATTAAGAAGCAGGTATTGTTTATTATGGCACCAGGTGCACGGGGGATAGCTTCTCCTCATGCTGCTTCTTACAGGTTTCTTGCTTATAAGCATCCATCTCATACATATACATTATAATTCACAGAGATCTTATGCATATTATAATTTCTTCCCAAAACTAATCAAAATAGGTTACTATGCAGTAGAGCGCGTGCAGTTTTTTTGGATGAGGGTCCCAAGCGTCTTTGGGACCCCTGGTGGTCATATCTTTGTTGACCTTTGGATGAACTTCTCTCATTATCTTTGATTTATGGTCTTAGGTTGGCTTCTCTTCTGACTTTGTGAGGAATGTTTCCCAGTTCACTGAGCTGGAGAGGCACCTTGTGAACAATGGTTCGTAGTTCAGTGAGCTAGATAGGTAAACAATGTTGTTTACCCGTTGTCTTGTTCCTTCTTGACATATGTATGGTATTGTTTAGCTAAAGTTCGACTTCGTGGTTTGCTTCAGCTAACAATCAATAAAATGAGTCCTCTTTTATCAATATGACTAAGGTTAGTTCTGAGGTTTTAATGGCTCTGTAAACTTTGTTGTGTTATTAATGTTGAAAGATGACTTTGTACCCTGCTATGTGTATTCCAGGTATATACATGATATGTGAGTGTATCTATGATATATGTATATATATACTGAGTCACTGCTGTGTCTCACATAGACATATTTTGAAAGAGCTTCACCCCAATATAATGAGAAGCATGAAGGACGTTTTCAATAGTGACTGTATCCTCAGGACACTTGTACTAGGTTTATTTGTGATCACTAGTACCAGAATGCTTTTGACATGTATTAATTTGGCACTGAGATGATAGGTTTCCACACACAATGTAAAGAGAGGCTCTCAGGGATTAAAAAACGAGAAAGGTGAGAAATCCTATTGCTGTCTGGTGGAGATGCACTCTGTGCTGGGTTAGTGCAAGTGGCTTTCAGCAGTTCTGTGCACCTGGGATGTTTTGTTGCAAGAGAGATAAGCAACTGCAGAGAGTTGTTCTGCAGTGTTTTGGTGAGAACTCTATTGGCCTGTGTATTAGGAACAGGAGAAGTTTCAAATGCAGTCAAGGGTGACCAAAAGTATGGATGCTATAGCTGCAAGTTCTGTTTCCTATATGGAGCTGATCAGAGGTCTGCCTGGGTTTTCAGCAGAAATCCCTGCTGTCTTTCTGTTAGCCCTGCCTGCTTTGTAACTCTTTCTTGGTTGTTATACACATTCATGATTAATTGTGATGTGGATACAATTCATGGAGAGCACAAAGTGGCTTGAAAATGTGCCAGTTTACTTCTTGCAGCTTCTCTTTTGTAAGACCAGTGACTGAGAGATCAACAGCTTGATGAATAAACTTGAAATTAGCAAATAGGTATGGTTTTGGAGGGCTCTGTGATTCAGTCAGGTAGAGATGTCCCTTTGGTTCTGACTCTAGGCCATGTCAGTGAGAGAAAGTCTGGGAAGAAGGAGGGTAAATGGGTAAACCACTGTAACAGCATACTAGTGTTTTTTTATTTGATTAATAAGATGCACATGTGATTTTTATTTTTGCAAAGGGTCATTAAAATGGTTATTAAACTGGAGATTTTTATTAAAAATAATCTCAGAATGCACTCACACAAGAGGTTTTCAATAGAGCCTCTGATGTGAATGCAGAAGCACAGAGAAAAAGAGCTGGTTTGGACTATTAGCATGTGGTTTGCAAACTGTTAGACTAAACAATGTTTAAAATCTTCCTCTCCCTTCCTGTTGCATGTCAATGGCCTCATGTTGTTCCTTTACAACTTCTGACAAGTTACTTCCCCTTCGCTCTCAGTTTTTATAGAGAAAACCTGGAGGCAGTGCAGGGGTCGCGGACCCTTGCTACAGAAAAGAGACTCTTAAGCTGAGATGAGGCAGTGACATTTCAAAACAAGCACAAACATATTTAGCCTTTCTTCTGATGGGACAGACACTGGCCAAATCACTGACTTAGTGTAACTGTAAGGCAGCAATAGAATTGCTGACCTGGAATTAATATATTCAGATAATTGCCGATTTAACATCTAGTAGACCATAGAGTTGGTGTAAAATCACTGTGGTTAAAACAGTTACAGAGTGAGGGTGATCAGTTATCTCTGGGTGAGCCTGGGGAGCTGACTCCTCAAGAAGGCAGCTGCAGAATGTGGATGGAATGACAGGTTACCTTTGGGATGGATTCAGAGCTGACTCTACAGGAATGAAAAACAATCTGGCTGTATAAATGAGTAATTACAGAGGTCACAGGTCACTGAAGCTAAGAAGATAAAAGGGAAGATCGAAGACCAAGAGAGAGACTCAGCAGAATAGGATCAGCACTGAAGATCTCACTGTCTGGGAATCCACAGCTAGGAAGGCAAACATCTCCGGGCCACTTTGGCGCATAAGGTGGGACACCCCTTATGAGTGTTGGACCCTAAGGGCCAACAACTGCCTCTTGCAGACCACCTTGAATTGGGAGAATTCAGAATTTTGGGAGTGCTTGTCATGCTAATGCCACTTTGCTAATATTTGCCACACCCGCATACTGAGTTTATCACAGCTACATACTTGTTGGGTTTAGGCAAACATAACTGGCATAACTGTGTGTCACAATTTCCCTACCTCTATAGTACTTCAATTTATTTGGCAATTTCTCAGAGTAGGAGCCTGCAAACAGTAGGGGGGTGGAGGCTGGACAGGCAGAGACACCATGTGAAGGAGCAGACAGACACAACAGTGTGCTCGGCCTATAGAACTGTCTTTGAAGCCTGGAGAAGTATCAGAGGGCACCTACACCACGTACAGTAAATCTGTGTTTCACAGACATTAAACTTATTTCTACCTTATTGTATAAAAAAGAGATACTTTCCTAAAAGAAAGGAGAAGACATTCTGTGGTCACTGGCTGGCAGCGGGGAACTAGCCTGCCTGGGAATTACAGTAAGCCAATGGAAAAGGGATTAAAATGAAGAGAATACAATTATTGTAAAAAGGGGATTCATAAAGGAGCAATCTTAAGAGAATTGGGTGAGAAAAAGGCAGAAATTGCAGAGGAAAAGAAAAAGAAGTGTTTAAGCTGCAATATATCCAGTGAAATTACAGTGAAGTATTAAACTGAGCTCTCTCTGGATGTCACTACTAAATCCACTAGATGACAGTGTGGAGACTGCAATCAGCCCAACAGCAACATCTGCCTGTTCTTTACAGGCTTGTTGGCATTGTCTCACTGCCCTCTGCTATGAAATTGAAGTCTGCAGTGTGTTCTGCTCTTACCCAGGGGTTTTATCTGTGTCCACGGAGAGAAGGTGCTCTTGGTTAGTACTAAAAATAAAGGAAACACCAGTATGAAAGAATTGACTGGTTGTTTTTTAATAAGCCTAGGGGCCTGGGGTCTTGGATTAAATTGGGGAGTGATTATGGAGAGTGAGCTAAAGGATGAAGGGACAGCCACCATCTCTGCTTTGTCTTGCAGCTAATCATGGAGGGGGACAAAGTTTTTAGTAGGGCCTGTTGTGATAGGACAAAGGGTAATAGGTTTAAATTTAAATAGGGTAGATATGAAGAAGAATTTTTTTCTTGATGAGAGTGCTGAAACACTTGAACAGCTACCCCAGAGAAGTGGTAGATGTCCCATCCCTAAAAACATTCAGGGCCAGGTTGGACAGGGCTCTGAACAACCTGGTCTGTTTGAAGATGTCCCTCCCCATGGCAGGGGGGTTGGACTACTTTAAAGATCCCTTCCAACCCAAACTATTCTATGATTCTGTTTGCACACCATGAGCTATACCCGTCAGTGCCTTGGTCCATTTCCACAGCATGTGATGCCTGATCCATCTGTTGCCCAGGGATCACTGATAGAGCAAACAAAAAGCTGTAAAGGAAGAAACTAGAAGACAGCAAGTTGACAAAGAACACATGCACAGAATGGGTTTGGCTTCTGTGCAAGATAAGAGCATCTGGGGAATGCAGTCAGTGTCCCTTGATAGCTATGGTTTCTCCACACAGCTTCTTTCCCCCTATGACATGGTGTGACCCAGTACACAGCTGTAGCGTGAAAGACCACATTCAGCTAATTATGGCTGAATATTTAATGGCCAACTGGGTTTTACACTACAAGAAAAAGAGAATTGAGGCAAAGACTGTATCTTAATAAAAATCAGTGCAAACTAAGTTAATGTAAAAAAAGTGCTGTACATATGTGATGTAGCTTTTATGTCAACATTGTTTTGAAAATGTGCCATCAGTACAGGGGCAAGACACAAGTTAATGAGTGTGCAAACCTTCGTTGCTGTTATTAGTGTTGCTTCAAGGTGATACATGTGATCTTTATTGCTTAGTCCTCTCAAATATCCTTCACTTTGTAGGACGCCTAGGACGCCACATATTTTCATCCCAATATTGTCTACATTTCATATCAGTTCCATGGTTTGCTCTGTGTCCCTTTCTTGCACTCCTGCAGTCCATCCCAGAGGGGTTATAGTGGTGTCTTCTTGTGTTGGCCTTGTGGTAGGCTATGGAGCTGAGGTGATCACCCCCTTTCCTTCTGCTCCATCTCTTCTGTATTAAGAAATGCCTTAGTTTGGGAGACATGAAATATTAACCTGTTGTGCCATTTATTGTAGTGCAGCTTATCGTACACTGGAATCCCAGAGCACCCTGGATTTTGTCTTAGTTTTGAAACTGGCACTTGGCAGCTGTCCTGGTGATTTTATAACACACAGGGATTTAGGATTTTTGATTCATGTGCTGCAGAAACTTGTCCTTATATGGGATAACATAAGATTCCATGAGTGAGAAAGGATGAATTTTCTTTTGCTCTGCTTTTTCTTTCCATCTAGGGGAGGATTTGTCAGTCTAATTTTCCTTACTGCCCTTTCTGTAGGGCACTGTAAGTGATCTCAGTAACCGCCAAACCATGAATCTTTCACAGCCTTTGGAACAGGTGACTGTGCAGAGAAGGTTTTAAAATAAGGATGTCTGCGGATTTTCCTTTTCTTCTAAATTAATGGTACATTGCAATTTCATAAACAATTATTTCAGTGTCATGACTTCTCGAACATGGTATTATTTATCATTAAAGTCTGCTTTGAACATAAAAATATTGGGATGCCCTTTATTAGAGTAGCTTACTGCAGCTCTCTTTCTAAAGATTTTTCTGCTTTATGACTTGGTGGCTGGGTTTGGGCTCTTACTTTAAATCACACAATTGATTCAGTGTTCAAAGTTACTTTATCAGAGCATACCTTTGTGAAATTGCCTGCCAGCAATAAAAAAATAGTATTGTTATTTTTATAAATTGTCAAACCTTTGGGGTCTGCTTCTGCAGCCATTAAACTGGGGAAGGGAGGGGAGCTTCTGAAAAGCATGCAATCCTCGAGTGAAACCACATCCCCCTGAAAGGGGCAAGGAACAGCCTGGGACTACGGTAGCTTTCCTGATGGGTTTATCAAGTGTCAGGTTCCCTCTTCCTATTTTGCCACCGAGATGTCTGCGCATGTCTATGCTGTAAATTCATTTTGTCAGTGGAGTGTACAGGGGATGTGGTAGGCCCCAGGAAAGCCATCATTTGTGCTATGAACAGTCACAGGATGGTTGGAATTGGAAGGAACCTCTGGAGAATGATCCATGGTGAGTTGCTATGCCTGTCTTAGTGTAGCAGTAAAAGGCAGTTGTGAGAGACAGGAACTGAAATCAGACTCCACCATCCATTGTCTCAAAGATTAGTGTGAGAAGCTGAGGTCCACTATCTCCAAGCTGAGATAAGACTCCTCCCTCCATTATCTCAAGGATTGGTGTGAGGAATTTCTGCCCATTATCTTAAGGATTGCAGTTGAAGACCTGCAGTTGAAGAACTGGCTGCAAGACCAGCAAAACTGGATGCGTGTGATCCACCAGGAATGTACAGTACATGACTTTAAGAACAGAGATACTTCCCCCTAATGTATTATCAAAGGGGAAAAAAGTAATCGTCACTGAGGGCCACCCACCACTGAAGAATACTACAGACCCTGGGGACACTGCTAGATCCAGTGTTGACTATCTCTGCACTCTGAATGCTTGCTTAATTTCTATCTTTTTCCTGATCTGTTCTATCGCTATCTTTTTTATAATAACCATCTTTTCTTTAATAATTATCTTTTTAAAACAAACTGACCGGTTGTGGTACTTGGCTTTGTGTCTTAATTTAACTCTGGGGATCATGAACCAATTATTCCTGACGCTGAGTTTATCCAGTTGGACCCTGACAACAGTTTATATGATATTGCAGTTGAAATGATGAGAGACATCATCTGAGAGGATAAGGTTATGATAGATATTTAGGGGAAAATATCTTCCCTTAGCTTGCCTGGTCTTAACCATGGTAAAGCAGACACCTAGGGACACTGGGAGGGGGATATTTAAGAGAGTACTGAATGAAAAGCTGGAGGTGGCCTGTATGTGGAATATCTGCAATATTACAGGTGAGAGTAAAAGCTGAGACAACTAGGCACAAAAGCACAAAATGTAATCAGTTCTAAGTAACATTAAGTTTGATGGCTTTTTAATGGAAAATAACTGATGTGCTTGAAGGTAGTTGACATAGTTTTAGGTCCTTAGACCTTAGTACAAGAAGTGTAAGAAAAACAATAGAAAAACAGGACCTGGGGAGTATCTGGGAGTAACAGATGTCCATGATGGAAACAGTTAAGCTACCTGATAAGTAGAAGGGCAGGATGATTGCTATGTCTATAATGTTAATTAAGCTGCTGCTTCAAAGACTGCCAGAAGTGATGAAGATTGTTGGAAGAAGTAAACGACCCTCAAAGTCCACCATCACGTTTTGTATGTATGCGGGAAAATTTCTGGAAAATAGTGTAACTCATGTGTAGCCTCATGAATATGTATGTATGTATACCCAAGTGACTATATAAGGATGGCCTGTGTGGCAACACGGTGATACATGTTAGGAGGAGCTATCCCCGGTGTCTCCTGGCGCCACAATAAAGAGTACCTGTTTGTCAACTTAAAACTTGGTTGGCAAGTTTGTTTCTGGAGTTTTCTCTGAATCAAAGCCTACCTGCCTCTGGATTAGGCAACCTAGGGTCTCATCACCTAAACCAAGTTTATCTGGTTTTGCTTTTCAGTGTATCAGTTCCAGCAGCTCAGCTGGACTAAGGCCTGGTTTCATGCACATGTCAGCAGTTTGTATGCAGGAACAGAATTAGACCCTTTAACAAAATAAAATGCTGTGATGTAAAATTTGTTGGTCTTCTGGATTAAGAAATATCATGGTAAGTACTTCCTGAATGTGCATGTGCTTAATTTTGGATACTTTGACATTGCAAGGAAAGCCTCATTGTAGCGTGTTGCAGTATAAGCTTACAAATTGATCACACAATGTTGCCAGAAGAATTTTTAATTTGCCATCGGGAGCAAGAGTTAAGTGAATAGTCAGAAAATCCTGGGTTTTTTTTTTAAGAAATACCTCATTTTATGTTTTCTTCTGAGAGAAAAATTATTCGTGTTATATATGCATCAGATCTTCATACAATTTTTAGTCACTTTTTATTGATTTTCTTTTTGTTCTTTTAGAAATGTATTGAGGTTTATTTAAAAAACCCGTTTGTACTTCAGTGCCTTGGTGCTGAAATAAAAACCACTCGATTGCTATTTATGAAAACCGCTTTATTTGTAAGCCACAGTGGAAAGAATAATGACTCAAGTGCCATAAGAAAAACAGCACTGTAATGCAGTTCTAGAAATGCTAAAAATTTGCATCAAAACACAGCAGCTTGACATTCCTGAAAGTGAAACACATTTTGCTGTAACTTCTTATGAAACTGCAGTGACAGAGACCAAATTCTGGGTTTAGATAAGGTAGTGCAACCCTACTTGAAGTCAATTTGATTTGACTGGTAACAGAACTTGGCTTTGCAACAAATGAGCATTGCTGTGCTCTATAATAACCATGGGAATAACTTCAGGATGAAGGCAAATTATCTGAAAAATAGTTCTTGATTTTAAAAATGCTTTCCTTAGAGTAATTTGTCACATACAGCTTTTCCAATATTGTGCATCGCATCTTGGATGTTGCTTTTGAGCAACCTGATGCTCATTATATTGTAGAATTTCCTGGTCAAATACATTTTCCATAGCAACTAACAGAATCCTGTGGCTCCCACACTGCACCACCCATGTTGTATAAATAAAGAGCACACTGGATTATGTCAGGGAAACCAAAACATTAAGGAAAAAAATGGAGGTTGGCATTCTAGTTTGTACCATACAATGCACTGCAATCAACAGTTGCAGTTTATTGTAGAAGTGCTTTGGAACAAAACATTTTGGGTCACTTGGAAGACTATTGGATTTTAGTTCAACTTAAGTATACTCTGCATTGAGATCAATGAAGATAATACTTCATTCCAGTGATTCTAACCGTAAGCTTAATTTTTCCTGGTGGTAAATTTTAATTCTACAAAAGCTACTTTTATATCAGGAAATGAGCTGATGCCCAAAGACTCTGCAATTGACTGTTCCTGTTAGCAGTATAGAGCCCATACTGCAGAAAATATGACCTGTTGTCTTTGATATTATTTGGGTTTCTTCAGAAAGAAGGAGACACATGGTCAAGACTACTCTGAACTGTAATTAAACTTTGTCCTCCTGTTGACCCAGATGTCAAAAGCTACTTCCCCATGTGAACTGAAAAAATCGAAGTAAGGTTGTTATGACCCAAGTGATGCAGTTGGGTTCAGAAACTGGCATGTGGTAACTATGCTATTCTAATGGGCCAAAAAAATTAAATCACAAATACAGTACTTGTCAATTTGATGGTGCTTGATGAAAAATGTGTACCAGCCAAGAGTTGTAATAAATTGCTTTCAACTAAAATTGTAGATTTTTGGGTGTTGCTTTAATATTTTCTTAAGAGTAAATAGATGAAGAGCTAGTTAACGTAATTAGAATAATTTTGGTTCCTATTTGAGGAACTTATCCAATTAGCTAAGCTTGTAACAAGCCTTGCATTACCTGGTAAGACATGCAAGTCCTTGAGGAATGCCATCTGGTAGCATAAACCAGGGAATTTTTAAAAAGGAATTCTTTGATGATCCATTTCTAGAGAGAATTAGAAGGCAGATATCTGGCCTGGAAGCAGGTATAACAAAGCAGAAGGTGGTTGTCTGGAAGGGTGAGGACTGTAGAGATGGAATGTTGAAAAAAGCCGAGGAAAGGAATTGCATGCAGGTCTTGCTAGTTTTCCTTAGCTTGCTATAATTTCTTGATCAGTCTTTAGAGTAAAGTTTGTGTTTAGATATTCCTCTGAAGGTTCTATGAGCAACTTGCTCTGTCAATTACCCATGAACAGGGAAAGCAGGCCACAGCATGGGTTCACAGCCTGGGGTGCTTTTGGGCTGTGCAGACGCTGCAGGTAAGGTATGAATGAGCCAGTACTTATTTTCTAGGTTAGGCAGCTGAACTGCATCAAGTTGCTGGCTACAGAATTCCTATTTGGCATAGGAATCAAGAGCCCTGCATGTGGCGGCCATGATGCTGAGGAACAGCCAGCCCTATTTGCACAAGATATAGAAAAATCCAAGTTTGGGTCAGCATTGTAGTTTCTGTGGCTAATGCAGGGCTTTACAAGCTGGATTAGAATTTATTCATTCTGGGAAGAAATTGGGAGTAGATGATAAATTTAAGAGAAGGGAGATGGCAAAGAACTGTTAACATCTGCAAATCATTATATGGGTGCCTGTTCTGGTTTTAAATGTGTTAATGTAAATTAATTATGAACTTACAATCAAAGTGAAAAGATGGAGTATTTATGGAAGGGGTACAAAGTGATATCTAAAAATAACATAGTTTGGGCTGAATCAGAGGAAAAATGGGGGCAGAAACTTCCAGTGATCTATCTGCAGCTTCCATATTTTGATGATAATTTGACTGCGTTTGTTTTCCAGTGCTGCAGAATATTACGAGATCAAAAAGGCTGACCCATATGGAAATTTCTGTTGGAAAACAAAACATGATCCTGCTGCTTTTTTGACACCAATGATAAAAATTCGAATCGCAGAAGCACAAAAAATGCAGCTGAAGAAAACTATTTGAGGTGAAAGTCTTCGTTTTCCAACATATCTTTCAAATATACATACACCTCTTCTGTCTGGGTAGTCTATGGAAAATCTCATGAAAAGAGGCAAATGGAATCTATTAGGATGCCCTTTAAAAATGTATAAATAACCCCCTCCCAAGGAAACATTATGAAACTCTTCAGTTGAAATATGCTGACAGAAACCCAAATAAAAAAATCTACTACCTACTCCTAAGTTTTAGATTCTGAAATGATTTAAAGAAATACAGGCATTAAATAGAAGCAAAACTTTCCTTTGTATCTAGGCCAATTATGTGGACATTGCATCTTATCAGGATATTATTTAGAAATTCATACATGGTAATGTGATCTAAGTTTCAGTAATACATGTAACAAAAATGATAAATAATAACCTTATTTAAAGAACAACTTTCTAAAGTTGCAAGGCTTAGTGGTGATATAAAGAAGTATGCACCTGAATAATCTGAAAGTTTTTAGTTTGAAATAATTAATCCTAGGTGTCCCGTGAATGGAAATTAATGTTAAAATCTTTCCCAGGCCTGTATTATTTGAAGAATATTTTCTCTAAATCTGTTATAGGGACACTGTGATAAACCAGTTTATTATTTTGGCTGAGGAAAGAGATTTATCTTCTAGTAATACTTATTTCTTACAGTACCTATCTGTCAAGACAGTCCTAGTAATTATGATTCCTTATCATAATAGAAATCAGATCTCTCGTTGATCAATTTCCTAATACATCTTTGGCATTGGCTGGGATAAGAACTGAGAGGTAAGTTAAATGCTGGTACATAAGGTAGTACTTTGGTTTACGTCTGTCTTAAATTCCTCGGCATCACCTCTACAAACAATGTGAAGAAAATTACTGAGTGTACATGTGAGCTCCAGTCCTTAATTCAGCTTATAGTTTCTGTGCATTTCCTCAGGTTATTCTGAGTTCAGTCAGTTTTGAAAAGAAAAAAGCTAAAAAAAAATAATATATATACATTTTCCTCCTACCGTTAGGGAGAGAAACGACAAGCCTGGTGTTGCCATCATTTTGCCACAGTGACTCCTCACAAAATGTAATTCTCAACATGAAATCCTAGTCTTGCTGCGAACAATGGGGAAATTTAGGATTTCATTAGAGTGCTGATTTCAACCTCACAGAGGAGATCTCCTTCTTTGTGCCCTTTCCCCTTCCCCCCATTTGTGCAGACTTCCATTGTTTTCATGTCTCTACTTCTTCAACTTTAAGATTTTTAACTCTTTTTATTATACAAAATATGTAGATTTTATTTCAGGGAGAAGTAGTGTTGCTTTTGTATGTTCAGTAGTCTCATTGAAAGAATCACCATAAATTATCCTAGTATGATTTCCCATTTCTGGCTGTATAGCATTTGTAAATAGTCATTCTGACCACATTGAAGACAAACAGCTGTACTATATCAGAACAAAGACTGTATACCTTATCTGATATTTTGTATCTCTACTATAGCCAGTGGCAGGTAGTAAAGAAAAAGCCGTAAAACCTGGGAAATCTTGGATTCAGATTTTTTTTCAAGATACTTCTCCATTTACCAGCAATTTCTGATATAGAAACATTCTGTTCTGCAGATTGTATCTACATCATATTGTGCAGCTGCCCTTGACAGACCATTCTTTTATGAACCCATCTATTAGCTTTTAGAATTTATTTATACCTGAGCATCCAAATGAAACAGGATGTTATGTCCTGCAATGCAATTAGGCACTGCATGCTAAAGTGCCTACTGCATGTGAAAGTGCTTTCTTTCATTTGTCTTTGACCTGCTGCCTGATAATTTCATTTAGTGCCCTGTAGCTGTTGTCTCATGAAAAATAATGACTAATCATTCCCTCACCACCTGCTCCCCATGATTTATGTTTTTCTAGACCTCTACCACCTCCTTAGTAATCTCTTTTCCAAGATGAGGAAAATAAAAACTCTTCACTTTCTTCTACAGTGAAAATTGTTTCCTATTTCTGATCAATCTTACCTTCCTTATCTGTATATATCCTAGTCACAAAAATCTCATTTTTGAAATGACAAGAGCTTCACACAAGATTAGGTACACCATAGATTTCTTGAGTATCAAATGGTAGCTCTTATTCCCTTCCTGGTCTATTTGATGATTGGCGAGTAGGAAGCTTCCTCTTCCAAAGTAGTATCTGTAATGATGCAGGAGAATACCTGGTAATAAAAGCCGACAGGAAAACCAGGTACTATGAACATAGAATTAGGGTCAGTTCACCATGTGCACTGCTTTGCATTCATCAGTGCTGCACTTCTTCTGCTACTTTGTTAGCCACACATTACTAAGAATATCTTTCTGTAACTCCTGGCTAGCAAGTTCAATTCTGTCACTCTGAAGCACTAACCCTTATGGAAAAAATACCCCAAAATGACAAAACCCAAAACTGACAGAGGTTTTTATGCCACATCTCAGAGCAGATTTTTTTTTTTCTTGTGTTTCTTCCAGTTGTTAAGCAGCTTAGAGTAAAAGAAATGAAATAATAAATACAAGAATTATTATTTTTTTCAACTTAATCTGCCTCCCAAATTTTCAGGCAAACCATTTCCTTCAGTTATAAACCAAAGGCAGAGGCTACAGACAAGTTCCCCAACTGTGGAGTCTCCGTGAATAAATTTCCATGAACAGGCTAGACAGCTGTAGGGAATGGCAGAGTAACTGCTGTTGTGGGAGGAGGTGTATTAGGGGTCTGTCTGAGATCTCCTCTGATGCTGTGACTAGAATAGCCTTCAATGTCAATCGATACAGTAAGTCTTTGCAGTCTTTGGCACATTTCATTATACTGAGTGAAAAATAATTGGTCTCTGTGGTATATATGTCTGTTATATGTGTTTTTAAGGATGGAGATACATCACTTGTATATTTTAGCAATGTCCTGTCTGTACATAGCAGCTCAACCTAGCAGTGATGACAGTATTCTTTAAATTGGAGTTTATATACAGAAATGCTGTGAATTTTCACTTTATTAACAGCTTTGCAGGAGACAGGCTTCTTGTCAAAATAAAACAAAATAATCTAAAGAAGTGTAGTTTTTGTAGACAACTTAGTATTGTTAATGGCACAGCAGCAGGAGAAGCCTGAGGAAAGCAGGGAGTTTAAAGGGGAACAGAAAGAGGATGAAAAGAAAAGGAATATGCAGAAAAAGGTGCACATAGTGTCAAAGGAGGATCTAAGGAAAAAAAGCTGCTCAAAGACAAAACAAACAGATTTTTTTTCTCTCAGGGAACCGAATGAAATTGCTTAGGCACTACCGATACAAACTCACAAGGAAGAACAGAGAGCAGAAATGTAAAGCATTGATACCCATGGTAAATAATTCTTGCAGTAGGCATGAACTGTTCCCATTTGCTGCTGCTACCTATTGTTCAGAAATGTCTGCAAATGATGCAGTGGGAAGGGCAAAACACATCTGGAATTTACCACAGAAACCTGTCTTCATCATTTGAAATACAAAACACTCACCCTGGGCATTGTGCAATTTTGCCATCCCTACGTGTCAGCATGGAGATGCTTTAGTGGTTAAGATGACAAGATGTCCTGTGGTCTGCGAAACAGATAAATGAGATCTTTCACATGTTTCGGCAGGTCTACAACATTCAGCATGAATTATTATTTAGAGAAGCACTGATTTATTTCAGGCATAATTCCTAACTTGGGGAATAGACACCATTAATACAGAGCCACACAGTGAAACATCAGATCTGTGTGACGTGGAGAAAACGAAAAGAAAAAAGGGTGGCAAAGACCTTTATCTTTAAAGGCTTTTTTAAAACTCACACCTCATGTCAGCACCTCATGCTCCAAAGATGTAAGTATTTAGCTGCAGAGGTTAATGCAGTCAGAGGAAGCAGTTTAGCCACACTAGACTAATCCAGTATTAGAGTAGCCCATCAGGTTTAGGTGGGAGGGTGTTTGGGGAACGATGCCTCTGCCAAGTATCTTCTCCCACAGCCCCAGTATCCTGATTCTCCCTGCTCCCTGAGCCAGCCTGTCACCTTGCAATGCTGTCCACTGAACAGGGTCAGGGAAGTGATCCCCTGGGAAATTTTGGTCACCTGTAATATCTTTTGCTTTTCTCTTTAAGCAGATCACTGTTTAAAAGAAAATTTGGCATCTCAGAGCAGCTAATGTAACCTCTACCTACATTTATTGCATCTAATAATTTCAACCACAGCTGATTAATAGCAATAGTTTAAAAGAAACTTTGCTTAATAGTGAGGTTTCTTTTCCGCTTAGGCTGCCAGCAGCTTTCCCGTATATAATCTTATTCTTCAACATTAATTTTCATCTAGCAGGCTGGCTATAATGGGGCTTTCACTTTTTATTTTATAGTGCTTAGTCACCTAAATAAGTTTTCTCTTGATATTTTTATTCAGGCCTCTTCATCAAGATGGTAAAAGTGCATGAAGCCCCAGACTGAAGGGAGAGCTGTGCACTGGGGCAGGCAGCTGGCTTGTCTTCTCAAGCAGCTCCTTTCCTGGCTTCTATTTCCTGTGAGCATGGGAGCAGCAATGTACCACTGGTTGCGTTTCCTGAAGGGCCAGGAAGGGAAGACCCATTTCACTTTCGGGTCATATCCCCAGACACTGCTGACAAGGACCAGATGCCAGGTTCCTAAAGGTTGCACTTCTTGGACATCCTTGCTTCTGTGTCTGGTCCACTGACAATTCCCTTCTCAGGCAGACACTGAAGTCTCACACATTTCCCATACATTTTCTGATTTTATTCATATTGTGATATTGCCAAAATAATCCTTCCATCCCTCTTTCTCTTTCTTTTTTTTTCCTCTATTTTCCTAGTTCCCATGATCACAGGTGGAAAAGAAGCACCAACGTGATACTGTCAGGCTCAGCTGACTCAGTTCGCCAAGTGATGGACAGGCTGTATCAGGAAAAGCCACACATGCAGGCATGCACCTACACAGAATTAACAGAGATGTTCACTGTGCACAGTGAGTTGGCACAGTCAAGCCCAAGGAATGTGACACTTGTGCTGACCAAACTCTGGGCAGCAGCTCAGTGCAAATATCTGAACTGTCATTCCTCCTTGAACAATCTGCTTCCATGAGGTGTTGGACATCTTCAGAGCAATGCCTCCCCCCATGCTCTATTAATCTCTAGTGCTGGGGGACTTACAGCCAGATGTCAACACAGGCCACAAGCCAAATCTGTCTGCAATACCATTCTCCCAGCAGTTTCAGATACTATTCTTCATTGCTTGTTGAACCACGGCCTGTCCCAGGGCTCATCACACTCAGTCATTTGCTTTGTCCTATCAACCATAGCTCATTATGCTCAATAATTCAACCCTTGATCAAGACAAAGTCATGACGCTCCTGTAATACCATTATTTACAAACAAGTATATAAATAAATGTGTGCCTGTGTAGTTTTGTACAAAACTGTCTAGTTTTGTATTTGCTTAACATCAAATCTGAACTGCTTATTGTTAAAAATAATGAAAAAATATATTCTGCTTGCCCTTTTTTTTAGATAGCCTTGAATTGTATACATGAGTGTGTGTCTGTTCCGGCTTTCCATGGATTGAAGTCAAAGGATGCCAGCTAACAGCCAGACTTGTCTCCCCTGACCATTCTCATGAGGATTCCCTTGTTCAAACAAAGCCCCTCACCCTGCTAATTCATTTTCAAAACATGTTTCTGCTCTGACAGATCCCTTGCAGACAGAATCTGTGACGAGTTTGTAAATCAACCTTCCCTTCTGCACCTTATATCAGGAAATTGCCAACTCTCTTAGAAAATAGCAGCTGCCATTTTCTTACAATATTAAGGAGAGGGAATGCTCTTAGAGGAGAGTAGGGTTAGTATTCGGTTTTCTCTATTTACCTGTGCACTTGTCTTCTCCATGGTGGTGAATTTTCTTAATGAAGGGTGTTTCCTATTTATTCAGTTGCCTGCCAACAACAGCTTTGAGGGATTGGCAGCAGACATCAGAGCAGCTGGATGTCAGGCAGAAGCAGGATAATCTTCTGACCACATTTATTTTCCCATGGTTGTAATGAATGCTCCAAAGTGCCATCTTTAAGATAAGTTTATGTCTCTGTGTTTATAGAGATTGTTCCATTCATGTAATACAGATAAATGTAATGATAATAGCTGCCTGAATTTTTAGACAGCCCAAAACTCAGAAAGATTCATGAACAAGAGGACTCTGTGGATGAAGTGCTCTATAGACAGAGAGGAACAGCCTCATGCTCACAGGCCCTTGTTCTGATGAAATCCATCCTGGGGTCCTGAAGGAGCTGCAAATGAAGTTGCTAAGCCACTGTCCATCGCACTTGAAAAATCATGGCAGTCAGGTGAAGTTCCCAACGACTGGAAAAAGGGAAATATAACCCCCATGTCCAAGAAGGGGAAAATGGATGAGCCGGGGAACTACAGAGCAGTCAGCCTCACCTCTGTGCCTGGCAAAATCTTGGAGC
>JANRGW010009861.1:0-48099 GCA_024733675.1 Psilopsiagon aymara
CTGCCCAAGAGCTCATCTCAGTCTCCCCTCTGGCAGTTAAAGCCATTCCCCTCTCCTGTCCCTCCATCCCTTGTCCACAGCCCCTCTCCAGGTTTCCTGCAGCCCCTTCAGGCACTGGAGCTGCTCTAAGGTCTCCCTTCAGGAGCCTTCTCCAGGCTGCCCCAGCCCCGCTCTCAGCCTGGCTTCATGAAAATTAAATAAAATCTCAGATTTGGTCCAATTCCGAACTGGTGCTGTTTGTAGCCATGTCCCCAGGCAGTTGAAATGGTATTGACTCAAGTGAGGGATCTAGCTCTCCAGCAGCAGATGGAGCATTGGAACTGCATCTGCTTCCATTTTGTGTCTGTTCCTTTGACAATCCAGCTCAATCCCAGAAAAACAGGGAAGGTGGGTAGGCAGGACGCAACCCCCCCAACGTGGCTTTATTAACAGCTACCAGTTTCTTTGTATCATTTCAATTACGGTCCCCTGTAATGAGTTCAATATACTCCTGTAATGTTACTATAAAGCTGCCTATGGGTTGACAAGAATATATGGTGTGATGTTACAGTCCTTTCATAACATTCCCGAGTAATTAGGACATAAAATTGAACTGAAACTTTAAACCACATTTCAACTCTGTTCTATATATATTACTCTTCAGCAGGCAAGGACAGTAATTTAATATTGACTTCTGGCTGCAAGATTACCATATAATCTAAATGCTAATAACAATTAAAGCACAGTGTGGTGATTAAAGTGTCTCTTGGAATATTGAAAATACAGGTAATAAATGGGGTAAGAGCGTGAAGCAAAGCCAGAATTTAAGGGTCTCTTGTGAAGGTCTGTGCTGAGAAAAACAGGCTGAGCTAGAGGAAAGTTTTTGGTGCAGTTTGTGCACTTCTTTCATGCTGAACACTCAAACAGTTTTGTTTGATATATTTTTATTTCAGGCTCAATCATATGGTAACCAGACCTTTGAAGCCCAACTCTGTACTCTTATTTTTCTTCTCCCTTTTCTACTCACAATAATTTGTCTCGGGAGAGGTTAAAGTAATGGCTTCTCTCACAAATTGAGAGGAATATTCTCTTTTGACAGTTCTTATTAATGAATTCTGCACTTCAGAGTTTTTCTAGGAGGCAGAAGAATCATGAAAGGCAGGAAAATCAAGAAAGAACTGAAACGCAGAAACCCTTTAAAAAGATACAACCATATGTGAAAATGCATGAGATGTATTAAGCAAGATGCACGCCACGATTAATGTGCAGCACAAAAGGTCTCTTGGCTCAGCTGTTAGCTCTTCCCAAACTCTGTTTGTGTTTAGCTTTGCTTGTAGCTTCAAGCAGAAGTACTTGTTCCCCATATATGCTGAATTTAATGGATTTTTAATGGGTTTATTCACAGTTGCATAATGGATCTGGAATATCAGTGTTGGAGCAGTCAGGATCTACATTCTTGAGTGGTTCCTGCCTTGCACTGATGGCTTCCTGGGTTGCAGATGTTGGAGGTACCTGGTGCCATGCCTGATGCGAGTGGATCCATGATATGTCCTGAGATCTGCACTTAATCCTGTTGCCTTTGCCTATGCAATAGTATATTGGTTGGGGAAATACCTGGGAGGCTTCTAAATTCAAATTGTCACATCTACTATAGCGCCAAGCCTTTGGGAACCCTCTGAAGATGTTCCCTGATGTGCTGATGTCGAAGGCAGGTCCTAAAACCTCTGTGTTTTTTTCAGTGAACTGGATCATTTCAGCTGCTGAATTAATTCTCATTTGAGAACTGAATTATTTGTTTTTAAGTGATTAAAAAAAAAGCTTTTGAAGATTGTTCATTTTTTCTCAGTCTCTAAATTTCTCCATCTGCTTCCACAGATGCAGAGTGACCCAGCAGTGACTGGAACAGTTGTCATAGCGCGCAGCGGCTGCCCATGGATCCCTAGCCGCTGCTGCCTTGTGCCTTTTTATCAGCCTGGCTTCATTTTCTACATTGAGGAACTCTCAGGGATTATTCTGCCTTGTTTTCTGGTTTTCCTGTTGTATTTTGGGGGAGGAAAGCAGTAAACGAAACCTATAGAAAGAAATCTGTTACCAACCCCTCCAAGAAGCTGTTGCAGCAGTTTCCCCCCAGCAGTGCTCCTCTCCCTGCCTGTAGCAGGGTTTACTATCATTTTGCAGTAACCTCCTCCTGGAATTAGCCCTTGAGTAACAGAGCCCTCAACACTTGATCAGTTTTAGAGAACAGGGACCCACATTGCTAGCATGTAAGCTAAACTATGCTTTTGGTGCAGTGTTTTCTATAGGATAAGGCATTTAAAAGAAACATGATGGGGAAGCGTTTTGCTCCACAACAAAATATATAACAATTGACTTGACTTTCTGTTCCTCTTTGTACTTTGAAAAAGGCAGACTGAAGAGAAACAGTCAATATCATTTTGGTTTATATGTTTCTACTTCCTTTGCTGTTCAGATGTCTTTGAGTTGTCAGGATTTATACAGGTAGAGATGCTGGTTTGTTTTCTGTTCTTTCCCTCTTTTATTTCTCTTTTTCCAAACCCTTATTTCAAGGTTTCCTTGGTGCATCCAGGTTGAGCACAAGAAATCAAACCACCACTGTCTCTAGATTTCTCTGTGTTGCTATGATAGGTTCGTAGGGAAGTAAAACAGCTCAAAACCCACAAAATCCTCATTTATGCCATTATAAAAGTTCATTGGTGATGGCACTTGAGCAGCTACTGTTCATCTCTAACCAAAATATGTAACCTGCCTCTTCCCTTTGGCATCTTGGAAGCTCCGCTCAATATGGATTGAACAGGGAGAAAGATCCCTGTGTTATTGTGACTTGGGAATCAAAGGCGACAAGTTGTCTATTTGGTTTAAAGGGAAGAGAGAGGAAAAAAAACTCCAACATTCTAGTAACCACTTGAACGATATGCAAATAAAATGGAAGAGGCTTTTGTGTTTCCTGGTGTCTTTGTGTGCTGGGATTTATACTGCACGTAGATTATTGCTGATGAAAAAGTTTTGACTGCTTTTTATCAAAACCCTTCTGCGCTTTAAGTGCTTCTCTTCATCGTAATGGGTTTTCCTGATAGATATCCCTGCTTTGAACCATCTTAACCAAACCCATTCCAACCTTTATTTCTTTAGAATTTAAAGATGTGTTTTTCATGATAATGCTTTTGCTATGGATGTGGAGCAGTACCCAGGGGTTGGAAGCATGTATTATTGTTAATAATACATGTTTAATAGATCAGCCTTCTTCTGGATATTGCAAAGAACTTGATTATTTCTGTAAATGGGGATTATTTTACCTAATAATGAAATGTCCTCACCTCATGGGAGAGAAATAGGATGGGGCATAACAGTTTGGCATAAGAATTATGCAATGGTTTATACAGCTGCAGTAGAACAGGAGAATCAGACCGAGAGAATGGAGTCTCCTTCCCTTGTGATCACAGACACTGCTTTGCAAGGAAAAGCATAAGGGCTCTTCGTTGTCCTCTTGCTTAGGGCTGAAAGGAAGCAGTTGAGTTGGGAGTAAGGAAGGGAAGGCTGGTGAGCACAGATGAACCAGTCTCCTGGGCAGCTTGCTCTGTGATGCACCTAAGTGGTACACACTGATTGCCTAGATGGGTGTCACAGGGACGTGGTCATCTCTGGAGCTTTGACACCCAAATGGTTCTGTCCAAGTTGGCTACAAGTAAGAGGTCTCTGTGTCTTGTTGCACTTTGGTAAATCCTGATCAAACATAGCCAAACCAATTAACTAAGGGAATATAATCTATATCCATAAAGATATTTACGTACTTAGCTCTCAGTGATATCTCTTTTTCCTTTGAGGATCTGGGTCATAATCTTGTTCAGGTGACTGTTATGGGCACTTGGTTGATGTTTCATTGCTAAAGCTCCCAGGTGGAATTCTGCTGAGAGGCAGATCAAATGGACAGGTTTTTTCCAGAGTATATTCAGTCCCCTAGAGTTCAGAACCCTAAAAATTCCTGCTGCAGATATTTTGGAGTGTGTGTAGTTCCAACACTGTGATTTGGTGTATCTTTAGACCGTCTTGAACTGCTGAAAATTATAGCTGCAGAAGGGACGAGCAGTGGAGAACTTGGTGGGGTGGGCACAATTTTGTCAAGCAATGTGGACAAGAAGCTGCCAAACTTGTGTGTGCAGGAAAGAGAGGAAGGAAAGCCCAAGAATTTCCTACTGGGGAAAGGAGGGGCATAACTCAACAGTATCTGAATAGCTGGTCATGCTCTTTTTTGCATTGGGTCTTCCTTCATTGAATAACTTCTGAGTGAATCAGGAAGGCTAAAGGTTAAAGTTTCAAACATAAAGAACAATTTCCATGTTGTTAAAACTCAGATATACAGAGAGCTGTTACCATTTGTTTACCTCTTCACTTCAAGCAGGAAGCAGACAAAAAAACTGAGGCACAGATGGAGATTAAAGTCGTGGGGAGATGAGGAAGGGTTATTTGCATGAAACAACTGAACGTGTGCAAGTAGGAGGATCTCTGGTTATATAGTGTCTATCAAATATATATTGGGTAGAGCATCTGCTTTAGCCCACAGGGAGAGAATAAGTCCATCTGCAGAGGATTTGCTATGAAGGCATTAGTTTCAGCTGTGTTTGATTCTTCACTCTGCTGTTTGAAACGTGTACTGTTTGACATTCCCCAGCCCAAGGGCAGGACATGGAGTTCATGTGGAGCCTCAGGACACTGATGTTAACATTAAACTTTGTCTTTATGCTTATCTGTGAATGACTTGCAGAAGATAGTGATAGAGAATTACAAGATTTGAGTCTCCTGGCAAGGAGTTTTATAAGACAAACTGGAAAAACTGGCTGATTTTTATTTCAGTTGATTATAGATGGTTGAGCAAAAGCAACAGGAGCTACTAGTAGAAAATGGTCTCAGGAATCTTTTGCCATATTAGCAATAAACTGACTGAACCTGTAGCATGCAAGTGTCTATCTGTGTGCCCTTCTAAAACACAGTTACAGTGGTATGGACTGAGTACTCAAGTGAGATTGTCATTGTTGTAGGCAATGGAGAGTTTAAGACTCCTTGGTAAATGTCAAAGTAAAGGGATGTTGTCAGGCCCTGGATCTATAAACTGTACATTGCTTGTGTGGAGCACAAGATGTACCTGCATGGAATAGGAAGTGGGCTGTGGGCTCAGTAATGACCTGGGTAATATCTAAGATGTAAGGCAGAGTGATTTCTTCAGCTTTGTTGGGAGATATCCGCGATCCCTAAGAGAAGGGCTTTGAATTGTGCAAATCCACATTGCCCCTTATCATTGCTAATGTAAAGACTTTGAACCCTTGATTCTGTTTTAAAGACATTTCTGGGCCGGTAGGTTTCAAGCTTTACTGGTGCTGAGTGAGTTTTGTTCTCCTTGTGGGGTTTGTGTCAGTCCAATCTTTTTGCATTGTGGATTCTTCCAGAAAGAGGTTATAAATCCGACTTGGGAAACTTAGTTTTGGTAGTTGTTAGAGACGCTGCAGTAAACCCTGAGGACTGATCACCTGTGTCAGTTCCCTCCTTATTACAGAGGTTACTTCCAAATAAAGAGATGTTAAGGATAAGAAATGCATACCTCACTTGTCAAATGGCATTGCTATTTCTTACTGTAATTCCACTGCAGGTTGTGTGAGCTAATTGTGAAATAAATTTTGCTTAATTTAAGGTTAACAGAACTGAATTTCTTAACATTAACTTCAACCAGGAACTAATTTAGCTCATTGAATTGAACCTGACAATTACATCTGTTTACCTTATTATCTCTATTAACTTGCTTTGCATTATATTTCATGAATGTGCCACATCTCTGGCAGTGTTCAAGGCCACGTTGGATGGGGCTTGGAGCACCCTGCTCTAGTGGAAGGTGTCCCTGCCTGTGGCAGGGGGTTGGAACTGGATGAGCTTTAAGATCCCTTCCAGCACAAACCATTCCATGATTCTCTATTTACTTTCACAGACTAAACTTAACTGGCTTTCCTTTTAAAACCTCTTTCTAGCATTTTACTTTCAATTAGCACTTCATTTTCCATCCCGTTTAACCCCACAACGTGATGATATTCTTAGGAGGAGTAGCAGGCTGGATTTTTCAGTTACTCTAAGTTTGGAAATGTCCAACGTTTCGAGCACTGGCAGCTGTACCTGTTCTTCAGTCACGAGTTTTAACTGACTCTTAGAGCATTGCCACCACCCCCTCCACTTTTAGGACTTTGATCTTACAAATTTCGGCTGGTGAGGGGATTTATTTATGCACAATCTCAGAGCTGGCTCTGAACTGCTGCGGGTGAATGGCAGAACCAGGGGAGGTGGTCCTGACTCCCACCTGGGGGCACTTCAGCACAGGCTCCAGCAATTCAATATGCAGAACAAAGCAATATTTTAAAACAGTCTGAGAAGCAGGCGAGACTTTGTACTAAAAATAACAAAGACTTTCCCATTGAGCTGCTCCAGCTGAGGACTGTTGTTTGTTCTCAGAGATAATTAGCAGCATCCCCCCAGCTTTCTGAATGGCTTTGTACACCTAACTGACAGTTTAAAAACACAGAGGAGATACAGCCAGGCTACTTAGAACATAACACAAAACACCGGATTAATGAGTCATCTCCCAGGCTGATGGAACAGTAAGAGAAGTCTCAAATAAAAGGAAAAGCTACTCATTCAGTAATACACATCATCTGTCTTTCTAGCTTGTTTACTGCCAGACCATCACTCTCCCTGTGAGCTTCCTTGTCATTACAATGCAAATCCAGAGTCTTTCTGGTGGATGCCAACCACTTCAAAGTTGAGACCTGCTTTTTTGTGAACAGGAAAGAAATTCACCCCTTCAGAAGACCGATGTGAGTGTTCTAAAACCCCATACAAACAGCAAAGTTTTAGATATCACAACTCAAACTTTGAGACATAGAAGTACAACTTATAGAAATAGTCTTTTGATTATTTTTAGTTCAGAATTCTGTAACTTCTGTGCTTCAGTAAAAATAACAATCCACCATCTGTACCAACTGATAGGCAGTTAATCCCAGTATGATCAGTACACAGGAGGCCAAATCCACAGATACTCACACCTCTGCATGGTTCTGGCCTTAAGCTCATGCCAACCCAGCTACCTTCATTTGGTGCATCTCTGTTCTGGTACTGATTGTCTGACTTCTCCATCTGCCAAGAGGATTTCTTTTTAATTTCCTTTTTAAAATCATTCATCAAAGTTGTAATGTTGTTTCATTACTAATTCCTTGCATTTAGTCCTTGGACAGACCTCTTCAGTGATTGTGACCTATCTGATAGCAAGGCAGTCAATGACTGATAAGCAAAAAGGAAACTTCCTTTGCTCCAAGCAAACAGTTTCCTGGCTCTTAGGAGTTCAGGACCCTCCCAGCCATGGGATTGTACATCCTACTGTGTATATATCATTGGTTGATGATGTTGGGATTTATGTTTGGTTTCATCCACAGTTGTTTAAATATTTGCTGTGATTTTTCTCTTGGACAGCACAGGTTGAGAGCCAGTGGCTGGCAAGCATTAAATGTCTTTCAGCAGCATTTTATTTGTGCTGATTTCTGGGTGACTGCAGCATGACATAGAGCAGACAGTTGGAAAAAGTAGGTGTTAAGAGTGAACTATCCCTCTCCTAGTACGTGTGTTGGGACTGTATTTTATTTCAGGGAATAATGGCCATTTTCTGCCACACTTCCACTATGATATTAGTGTTTAAAGATTGGGTTAGAGACAAGAACATGGCTTGTTAGATCAAAATTACTATGAATCAAAGGTTTTGATCGTCAAGAGAATGCACAAATTAAGTACCTGGTGGCTTTGATTTCTCTCATAGATTCACTACTTTCAGTTTTAAAGGAAGCTGCCAAAGGCCATCACTTCAAAGGCATCTGCATGCACATCTTCTGGTGCTGAATGGGCATGATAACCTGGGTTGTTTCCTATCATAGATTTTGCCCATCATGATGCTTGTAAAGTTTTTCTTTATCTACTAGATGTGCTTTTATGACAGTCTCAGTATTAATATGATTTCAGGCTCTGTTATTGGAATCTGCATACAAAATGCAGAGGAATGCCTCTACAGCAGAAGATAATGTGACCTCTGGATGTGCTGTATGATTACAGATGATATGAAATTTGTCTTTTGAATAAACTTTTATGACCAGGTATAAGGGCAATTTAAAAGCAGAAGTGTTATACGTCAGGATATTTGGAGCTGGAGAATCCAGTCCTTGGAAAATTCCTATTAGGAAAAGCCAAAATTCCTATAAGGTAAATGTTAATTTTCCCCCCCTGTTTAATTTCTAACAACTAAAACCAGTATTTCTAGCACTGCCAAGGCAATAGTAATTCTGATCTCACTTTGCCTATATTCAGCGTCATTGCAAGCATCAAAGGCTTATCATTCTTTATGCAGACTTGAGACTATGTTGAGATTTTTCACTTTGCTCTAAAAGCATTATAGGGTACAGCTTAGTTCTTAAAATGATTGGAAACCGAATGGTTAAATTACATCAAAATAAATTTTGAGGGTCTTTAATGTGTCTTTGAAATGGTCTTATCATTTTTAAGCGTGATATGGAAGAAAATATCCTTGTCCTGCTTTGCTGGCTGGCTGTTTACATCGTCTCCCAATGCAGACTCCAAGATCTGCAGATGATGGTGCTATAATGCAGCTGCACCTGGGATTTGTGTTCTCTTTGCTCTGCCTCCTGCCCAGTGTGAAGAATTCTCAGTATATAGTTACGGTTTTATGCAAATGAATTTTCAGTAATCTTTGAATGCTTTGTTGACAGAATTTTAACATTCTTCTAAATACAGAAAACATCAATATTTCTTACATTGTTATAAGTTGTTCTTTAAACCTGGAGCTTTAAGAAAATCGTGCATTTGTTCAGCATCCTTCATGTCCAATGCAGGTGGTACAAACTTCACGCTGTTTGCTCAGCTGTATTACTCCTCTGTTATTTAGGTTTGTCCTTTTGGGCCTATTCACAATATTAGACAGGACCAAAACCAGAACTTAGTACTTGTACTTGAAAGCAAAGTCCTCAGTTTATTCAAGCTCTCATGAACTCAGGTTCTCCAAAGCACTTTTACTGAGCAATGTGAAAGGATTCTGCTTTGATAATACTGACTCAAAATGAAACATGATTGAGGCTTCATTCCTCTAGTAGAAAGTGCCATAGAAAACGTAACAAACTTGATCAATGCAGAGCTGTTTCGCTTGGCCAAAGCACATTTTCAGACATAGATCACTTTCATTTGTAATGTTTTAACATCCTTTAAATAATACAATAATGCCAAGGAAATAACTCATCAACCCAGCTCTAATTGCTAAAGAATGCAGTCATTGGAAGAAACTGGTGATGAATATAGAGCTTTATAGTTGCTACATGTTCCTGGTGACATTTGGGGATGTCACATTTCTTTCCATTCACCATTTTTCGGTCCTTTCTGTAGTTACTCTTGCAAAAAACAAACTGTGCTGAAACTTAAATGCAACCCCATGTGTATTGGGGCTCTAAACATTTGTCTATGGCAGGATAAGCCCATCCAAGCAAGACTCTTGCCATTGTTTTTAACTGGGAATAATAAGCATGGCTGGATTTGCTAACACTGCACCACAGCAGTGCCCAACTTGTCTGGGTTTCTTCTCTTTTATTGACTAATATCAGCCCCTTCCAAGAAAACTGTGGTTTTACATGCACACGGTACAGGTAGAGCTCACAGAGCAGTGACTGATGGAACTGACAGAGAGGTTCTTGCCTGGGCCGTGTACACAGAGACAGGAAGAAAAAAGCATCTCACACTGGGCTTACAATCTAAGTGGAAGCTAAATGTGCGTAGGAAATGGGCCTCTGGATTAATTCATATATTCCAAAATGAATATCCCCTATTGTTTGCTTGTTTATTATTGTAGTGTCTGCTGATTCTGATCAAGATCCCCAAGATAGATGCTGTGTACAAACATACACTGAATGACAGCTCCTGTTGTGCTGCACTTACCTAACTAGAGAAATAAGAGCATAGAAGGAGAAAAGCATCTCAGTTGCTCACGCAGCTGGTCAGCAACAAAGCTTGAAGGATGATGCTCGCTGTGGTATATCACTTGCCAGTCTGGATTTCTCATCTTTTTCCTCTGTCTTCCCAAAGCACCAGAATGTAAAATTGTGGAAATATCAAGAGAACTGAGACCCAGGAGGTATTAAACAGCAGTGGCAAAACACAGTAACTGGCAGAAACAAAAAAGCATCTCCTTGGCAGCCTGTGGAAAATGCTCAGGCTCCATTCTTTAAAACGTAGAATGAAAGGAAAAATAATTCAGCTTTATAGTTTAATATGAAAGCTGCTTAGGACTTGGCCAATATGGAGATGTAGGAACACTCTGATCTCTGTAAGCTGGGTGTCCTTCACATTCTGTTACGACTTTGGGCTGGGTTAAGGCCAAAGCCCACCCTGCCTCTTGTTCACCTGCACTTGAAGGGGAGCAAGCTTGTATTTGCAGTAGGGATGAAGTCACATTCAACATGGGGTTAGATCTGTGGAGCTCACTGTGATGCCCCATCTGATGTGATTTAAACATTGGTGCTGTGATATTTGAACCAGTGCATGAGTCTGCATGGTTTCTAATGAGTACATCTGGTGTGCTCCAAAAATGTCTACTCTTAATTTTTTATTATTTCTGTCTCAAATTTTGAGTGTGCAGTACTTTAAGTTGACTTACTAAATATAATTTTCTAATATGTAGTTGTGGAGTAAACCAGTATTTATATATATATGCAATTCACAATACAGAATTAATTGCATGCTTTCTGTATGTGGTGTCACTGCCCACGGCCAGGAGGTTGGAACTAGGTGATCTGAAGTTCCTTTCCAACCTCTGCCGTTCTATGATTCTATGTGTGTACTGGAGAGTGATATGCTCACCATGTTGCTCCCTATCACTGGCTTCAGTTTAATGGCTAATGAAAGGCAGCTCAGGCAATACGCAATTCAAATCAGCGCAGTTGGTGTCAAACTATATTAAATATCAGCATGATTTTATGATGGTAAAACTTGCTGCCCTTTGCCTGTGTCTTAAATAAAATAATCTTTACTTGCTTAAGACCTCTGTGGTTTGGAAGCAGAGAAGTCACAATGTGCAGAATTCGAAAGCAAGATCAAACTTAGTAGTTCAAGCAGAGAAAAACTACTCTTTCCTGGAGAGATGACTGACTGAAGAGAGTAGATCTCATTTAGAAAGGAGGCGAGGGAGAAGGCTCTCACCAGAGTCTGACTTTCCGGCAAACGTGTCATTCTTCTGCTTATTTATCATCTCTCCTTCCTAAATGTCAAGTGTAATAACAAAAGGTTTTAATAAACCTGTCAGAATTGTTTCATGTCAGATGGACTGAAAAGGTTATGTATAATAACAAAACCAAGACCTAAACCACTACTAAACTGAGCTTCAGGAGGAGCCCTGGTCCCAGTCTTTCCTGAGAACTTCGTGCTTTCCCGCTGCATTGCTTAGAAAAATAGATCTTTTGTAACATGCATTAAACTCCCCTTCAGAATCACAGACGTGCATGCAGCTTCTAGTAGAAAAAGAAGTATTTTAAGGTAGCCATTTCAGTACTGATGACTCAAACTGAGGAGCTGCTGACAAGCTCCCTTTCTGAGATATGTCAGATAACGAGAAATACCCTGGCACCTTCATGCTCTCTGAAATGGTAATTTTTTCTGAAGCCAACAAGGATGAGAATAGTTTTTTGGACTGAGTTCAGGAAAGTACTTGCCTCACTGCTTGACTTTAACTGGATACATGCAATTTGTTGCTATTTATTAAAAGCACAGAGTACATCTTATCACTGAGTGAGCTGCTGTCCTCCCCCGCTTCCTCCAATGCATTTAATTCTCTTCTTTCCATCCGCCTGCATAATCATTCCATTACAATTGCTTGGGAAGAAGTAATTGGTTTCAAATGTTCCTGGTTGACCAATTTATATTTGAATACTCAGTTGGGCACCCTGTATTCTCCACTGAGTGCTCGATGTTGCCTGTATTACTGATGGCTCCCTGAGTGCTCATCTTAAAGATTTCCTTCTCCCCATGCTCCTATTTTTGCTTGACCTTGCATAGGCATATTCATAAGAGGATGTTGTTGTTAAGATGTTCTGAACTGAATGGCTGTGATAATGTATACAAACTGCCCAGCTCAGATCACACATTAGGTGGCAGAATTACTGCTCTTGTCCGTTTTACTGCTATTTAATGATTTGTGTTATGTTCACTCCCAGCAGCACAAAATGAGGGGGTCCCAATGCACAGCATGCTGAGTGTGCGTCTGCACGAGATCTGGGGAGGGAAGGTACTGCTTTTAAACAGACAAAGGAAACACCAGGTCAAAGGAATGAATATGAGCACTGTCGTATCTGAGGCCCCATGGCTGGTCAGTGCCAGAGCTTGGAATAGTCACTTTCTGGTTTAGGATGGTCAGTTTCTCCCATAAGCAGTGACATTTCTTTACCCAGCTGAGTGGCAGTAGATCCTCAGCTGGCTTAGGAGTGTGTGTGTTATACACATTCCTATGCAGCACATAGAAATGAGATGCAAGGAGCCTTTCAGAAACATGGAGTTCCTAAGCCTTGCTCACTGCTGAGAAATCTGTTGCTGCTTGTGCAATCTTGCCACTTCTGTGCTTTTCTCTCAGATCTCCATTCATGTTTCCTCCCACCCCATGCCTTGGAAAAAGAAATGAGTGTTTGTTTGGGGCAGCTGATCTATTCCGTGCATCAGTGTCCCCCTCATAATGACACTTAATAAAGCACACCAAAGCGTGAAGTGAAACTCTGAAGCCCTCATTGTGCTGATGGTGACTGATTTCACATCAGCTTGGTTGTACATGTGTTTGAAAAGATGTAAAGGGGGCAGTTCAACTGAAAAGGGAAATGCTTATTAAAATAAACAAATCTACTGATGTCTATTCAGGTATTTTGTAATTTCTAAGTAGCTCCAAACAAGCTCTTCTTTTCCCAGGGCCCTAGTGAAAATGAAGCCCATAGCAGAGAGTAACGTGTTGTTCGCTGTTTCTTCCTTGCCTTTTTTACAGCTGTTTAACACCAGCTCTTCATGTTTGATCAAAGATTCATGTACCACTCGGGTTATTCTACTTAGAAGTCTAGTGATCAGCAAGTGCCTTCTGGGACAATGGAATTCAAACACGTCATGTACACTAGTGGTGTGTTGATAACTTCCCAATGATGGGATTCATGAAATATTTAAAGAGCAAAATGTTTTAGGTTAGGTACACACCGACGATAAGTATGTACTGTGCTCTAAATTAGAAGAATGATTATGGTACCAGTCAAAGGCAATGAACATCTTCATGTAGGCGAGTTCTTTTCTGCCCTGAGTCTCTGCATCTAAATTGGATGTTTTGATTCTTTATGCTGCACTGCCAGCAGAAACTCACTGGATTAAACATTACTGAAGCTGAAATTCACAGTTGTTCATTCAGAAACTGCATGGAGCTTTTCCTTCCAATGATGGATATTAAAAAGAGGGCTTTGTGGTGCAATCTGTACAACAGCTTCAATTAATACCCACACTTCCTGTTTCTGAACTCTGATAGATGTCATAGCAGCGCAAAATGTCCCATCTGGATCCTCTTCAGTCTAACCTTCTCCTTAAGTCTATGAAATTTGTAGCTAGTAGTTACTGTGCCCTCTGGTTAAGAGACAAGGATAAATGTTAATGAAAAACAAAGATCAATTTTGTCATAGCCAAAGTGTATCCAACAGGTTAAGCTGTGATGTGTAAAACTTGAGTAGAAGGCTGAAATCTGGCTGTGGAACAGATGCAGCACAACAGTGAAATAAGAGGCTTTAATAATCACATGAATTTGAAATGAAAGCTGAGGGAAAGAAGTAGCATGAAGCAAAACAATATAATTTGGGGGATTTGGAGAAGCGAGGTTTGGAAGTTCAGTAAGGGCTGTGAAGATTAAGGTGGTAGCTTGAATGTTGTGAAATACAATGAGGTCGGAGAACTGATTCTGTACTGTTTAGGTATATGGCCTTCATTTTCTTGATGTGCTGAATGAAAGACAGACATAAAAAAGAAGTATGAAAATAGAATTAAAACCCAAAGGAAATTTGGGGGAATTAATAAAAACTGTTTCAGAAATTCCTTCGCTCCCCTTGCTCATTGCTGAGTATTTAGAGGTTCCCATGGCAGCCCAAGGATTTAGATTTACACAAACTGGAAACGTGTTACTTCCTTAAGTGACAACGTAAAGGAATTTTATGTGGGGCTTTTTCTCTGCTCAGGGTATGCTGGCTACTGATAGCCAAGATTGTACTGGGACTGTGTTACTGCTATCATTTAATACATGATAAGGGACTCCTTGGATTTTTAACTTGGCCAAGATCTATTATACGACTGTCACTTATTTCTATTCTAGTGCCTATTTACAAGCCTGAGTCGCAGCGGAAGCATGCAGCCAGCCCTTGTCTGGAGCCTCTCCAACTCTGAACTTTTTTCTTGTGAAAGGAGAAATAGTTGTGGAGTTTCTCAGTGATTTATGCTCAGACATTTTTCATCTGGGAACTCTTGAGAATTGTTTTAGCACTCTCACACCTCTCTGATTCATTTTTCTCTGGGAAGCTATTTCTAGAAGGCCAAATTGTAGGGCAGAGATGTATTAGGAGATGAGGGGTGTTAGCTGGCAAAAGGAATTGTAACATTTGTTTCCTGATATAGATAGTGCTTTAACTGTAATTCTTAGCAATAGACCAATTTTGAATTCTGGTGTATTCTATTCTCTAGATGAGAGATCCAGTTCTGTAAATCATAGCAAGAATGTGGTATCTTTATTGTGCCTTATTGAAGTTCTCTTATGTACTCTAGGTCTTCAGTGAACTGGGGCTTTAGTGTCAGGCTTGCATCTCCAATCTACTACATTAGAAGATGACAGACAAGATGTGTTCATGTGCCAAAAGATTACTTGGTGGTTTAGACACAAGACAGGCACTTCATTGCTGAAATGTGTTCTCTGGGATGTAGGTCCAGAAAAGAATTTACTAGAAAGAGAAGGTGCTTTGTAGTCTAAAAATTACAAAATATGCAGGGCCCTATTGTGTACTGAACTCATCTTGATGGAGAAAGTACTCAAGAAATAGACTTCTATAATGTAATTACTTCTGTTTGACCCCAGAGATGCAAAGCTCACTGGCTTCACCCTTGTTTAATTTAGTTGTGGGGAATAGATTGTATAGACCTGAAACCCGTTTTTATCAAGTCTATTATTCTGATAGAGAATCTTACTGACTCTTTGTAATACTGAAATAGAATAAAGGGGCCTTGGTAGAAATGAAAGTTGAAGATTTGGCAGTGCATGTTTCTGCTATACATTACATTGAAGGTATACATTTTTTCTAAGTTCCTTCTATTAGCAATAAAGATTATACACAAGCAAAAGTTGAGTGGAAAATTGGAAGCAAGGATTTTAGACACAAATGTCTACTACTCTTTATCAAAACCTAGGGTGCAACAGTTTTGTATTGGCTGGTTTATGAGTTGACATTAATCCCTTGTCACTGTAAGTATTGGCAACCTGTATGCAGTAAAAGCTAATGATTCCCAACTATTAAAATTGAGGTTATAAACAGGAGATTTAAATTGGGATTCAAATTCTAGTCCATGTCCCAGCCATTACTGGCCTGGAGTGTGATGCTGTTCTTAATTGCCTAATTAGCACACCTTGGAGATTTTGTCTTGGTGCCAGTTCCTTGGAAAATGTGGGTGCTCAGCCAGGTCTTTAAATAGAAAATCCACTGAATATCCTGTAAACCTCGGGATTATCATTAACAGAAATGGCATAGTTAAAGCACACTTTCAAACTTCCACTAAATCTTTAGTTTCTTCTCTTCTGTTGACCTCCCACAAAAACTGATGAAGGGTTTCTATACTAATGCTATTGCAACTGATAATTTAAGAGAATGTCTTTATTTTCTGGGGAGCCTACTACTGACAATATTCAGAATGGATGAGCTCCGTGCTTCAGATCAATAGGTATTTTCTTTTTGTGCTGATTTAGCTTTGACTGGAAAGGAAAGCACTTAACTCAGGCGTGGAGAATTTGTAAGTGTGTATATATGTATTCACAGAGATGGCAGTTAGATGACCCACTTTTCATAATAGTATTGAAATAGTAACATGTTTCAAGTAAATAGCAAATGCTATCCAAATAGTTACCATAGTAATGATAAAAGGAATTTAATTTCAGTCAATTAAATGAATATTGAGTCAATCCAGTTAATTTCTACAAAGGTATTTACACTCAAATCATACCAGTATTTAATGATATTTGAACACAGATTCTTCTACAGTTGGCAAACACTTTTTTTTTCTTCTTAAAAGCATTTATTGAAATGCTTTTAAATCATTTTTGTGAAAATACAATTGTTGAACATGGGCCAATTGCATTGTTACTGTGAGACAGTGTTCAATATTTATTAGTTTCCTATATCTTTATGAAGGTAGACAGCCAAGTCAGTGGGAACAGAAGTATGCTGCTTTAGGAAAGACTTACAGCCTGGCCTCATTTCTTTGGAGGAAGTGGCTCAATTCGCTGTTGAGTCCTTCTTGTATTCTCAAGCATTAGAAAACAAGAATTTTTCATCTGTCATATACAGATGAACGGACAAATTCCAATTGATTTGGTCAAGATTTTCCTGGAAATTTCCTGTATGATCTTGGTTAGGCTTCTGGTCTTAAGTTTGCATATTCATCTACCTTGTGAAATATCCTGTTTAGGATAAAGACAGCAACTGCAAGTAGAATGTGTTAGAGATGGCAAGAAGATGGATCTAACTTGTATGGTGTTTTTGCTTCACTAACCCAAATTATTCCACTATTGCATCATTTACCAATTTTAAGCATCTATTACCAAAGCTTCATAGAAAGAAAAGGACTGAAATGGAGTGGCTGTATTATGGGTTTATTTCAGAAGAAAAGAAAATCAAAGACGGTACTTCAAGCACACTTTTTAACACAATTGGTCCAAAACTCTGGTGCTCTCTTATACTGATTACTCTTCTTCATTGTCTCGATTACTCTGATCCATGCCAAAGGTTGAACCTCATTAGAACCTAAAAACAGTAAGATCCAAGTCTGCACTCTGGCAACCAGAGTCTGGTACTCAATAGACTGTTCACAAAGCTCTTTCTCAATGGTGACTCATGCTTTCCATTTTTAAGGGCAAAGGGTCTGTGTTCACGGAATTAACCCAGTCAGCTACAACTGCTGCAATTACAGTCAAGGTCTTGTATTTTCCAGGTTCTGCAGTAGCGTTCAGCACTGCAGGGTTATGCAAATCATCAGTGGGGCCTGGCTTGCATTTTGACTAAGCTAATAAAAAACCAGCGGTAAGCATGGAATTTGACATAGTTTGGATGTTTTGTTTTTTCCCCTCTCCTCCCCTATCTTGTTTTTGATAAAAAAGGGCCAGGTGCCTTAGAACCGGAAGCAGTGTTATAACAGAACCCAACTGGCAGCACTACAGTTTTCTGTTCTGCATTCCCAGATTCCTAAAAGGGCCAAATCTTGTCCTGGTATCAGTCCTTTAATGGTATCATATGATGATGAATCTATGCCAGCAAAGTTGATGACTACATTTCCTCTGAATTACTTCAGCTTTTAATGTTGCTTATGTTATAAGCATTGAGCAACTATTGAGGAGCCTCGTCTCACCCAAAAGACCAGAAATGTAGCTCTTCATGAATTGTCTTTCTTTATCTTTCATTAACTCCGTCAAATCGCAGGATCTTTCTTTGACAAGTGACAGCTGGAAGGTAGGGCCACTTGGAGGAGTGTCCCTGAAGATACAACAAGGGATAAAGATATGCTGTTAATCAGGGAAAGGAAAAAGTTGTGGATTTCTTTCCCCGTTGAGTTGCACAGGCATGGAGAAAGGCATAGGCTTGCTGAAGTATCACATCACATTACTGTACTCCTTTAAAAATAATGAGTTTTGTTAATGGTTGCTACTAATGACAAATATTTATTTCCACTTTAAAAAGGAATGCCATTGCTGCTGTCTTCAGAATGTCCTTGAGTACATTTTGAGTGTGACTTTAATCAAATGTCATTTTAACTCTAGTCCTATTCTGCAAATCTCTAGTGAAATTCTATTAATTTTCAATTAAACTTCAAGTAAACCAATTAGCATTTTCTTTTCTGTAGAACAACAAAGGCAGAATCTGGAATGAGTCTATCCAGTTGCTCACAGAGGAATAAATGGTCTGGATAGATTTCTCCAGTGTATCTTTCTGTGAAATTTTGTCAAGTATATTACCTTTATCATTTTCTCCTCTGCTTTAGGCTCCAAATTGGATTTCTTGTGGTACACAAAACTGTATTCAGCCACTTCTTTCCTTAAGCTGTATTGCAGTATTCTTTCTCTCTTCATTGCAAATCTCTAATATTGCTTTAGTGTGTTTTTACCGAAGTTAAAACGGCATCTAGCTGAGGCAAGTGCTGGAAAACCCTTCTGGTCCTGAGCAACTTCAGGGCCTCAGTTTAATGGGGCAGCAGAAGGAATTTTTCGTTTTCATTCTAAATATGTGAATAAAAGTACCTGAATTATCACAGCTGGAACAGGCTCAGACCCAGATCATTTCTGTCTCCATCCAGTATTTCATCCTCTCTTCCACTTTCTCTTATTGCTACCTCCTCCTCACAGACAGACGTGATCCCTGCTCTGAAGAGCTTCATTATAAAGAATATATAGTCCCTGAGAGGGAATCCTGGAGTTCTTCCAGGGTGGGTATGGTATCATAAACTTTCATCATTACTTCAGGCTTGCAGCTCTCTGTAGTGGTCTGCCTTTCCTTTAATGTGCTAATCTAACTGCTGGGTGCTGTGGTCCCCTAGCCTCACTTGTGCCAGCTCCAGTGCTTCTCTGACCCTGTGCAGACCTGCTGGAGGTCAGAAAGCTTATCAGAAAGCTAATTACCGTTTTCTTTTGTGGGGTTAGTTTTATGCTAGGTTATCTGTTTGAAATGGAGCCACTTCAGCTGCCATGGCACTGTAGCTCAAAGCAGTGTTGTAGCCAAGCCATAGTTATGTTCATTTCATCCAGTGTCCTTTAAACTTGACAGTATGAGAGAGAACTCCCCCTGGCTAGGCTTTATACTGAACATGAATGCTCAGCAAACTGAGGTTCCCTCCATAGTTCAGAAAGGACTGTGCTTTCTCATGGGTGCTCAGAGCACCTCAGGTGGCCCCCTCCTGTGAAATCCCAAAGCCAGAGCTTGTTCCACCATGGATCTCCACAGAGCCCAGCCACATAATTCGAACAGTTTATTTCTGTTTCGAGTAGAAGAGATTCAGCTCAACCAGATATAAACCAGAGAGCCCTGCGCTTGCAGGATCATGAGCAGCAATGAGCGCTGGCCATGAGCCCATCTCTTTACTATAACACCACGTTTTGTTGTCCTCTTTGGCAGGCCCAGAGGTCACTGTGGCCTCGAAGAGCCAGCATAGGCTTGTAAACGCCTCTTTTTGCCCTTTTCATATAATTTCTCTGATAATCTGAACAAAGTGGGTTTCCTCAGCTGTTGGAGAGGTGTGAGAACACAACACAGGCTTTCATAATAAAGCTGTTATCTCCAGAAGCTGACACACAACACGTTTGCCTCTAATTCAGATGCTTCAAGGTGGCTGCAGTGTTCAGAAGCAGCTGGTGGCTCTAAAGCAAGCCCTAATTAAAGATCCCCTGACTATTTTCCAAAGCATTCATAAGTTAGGAAGAGAAGAAAGAATCTTGGGTGCCTCTACTGCGTATCTGTTGCTTTGGTGTGTCAAGCCAACTACAATGAGGTTTTTGCACCCACTGGTAGATGTAATACCTGACAAGACACGTATATAATGTGCAAATGAGCCTTATTCACCTGAAGAATGCATAAAGGGTTAAGTTACCAGGCTTAAATTGAGAAGCCTGGAGCTGCCACGGCAGCGGTGTTGGATGCTTGTGGCTGGGGCAGCTTGCGCTGGTTTGTATGCGGTGAGGGTTAAAGCCCTTTCCTGGGAGGACTCACTGCTGCCTTGGCGTTGCTCGGACCGCTGCGGGACAGCGGGTGGCAGCACCTGAACGGGAGACAGAAAACCTTCCTCCTGAACCGAGCTTCGCCTCTGGGCTGCCGGCAGCGAGCGGTGCCGGGGGCGGCCGCGGCCGCCGGTGGGGGAAGCCCGAGCGGGCCCCGGACTGTTCCCTCACAGCGGCACCCAAAATGTTCGCCGTATGGGCTTGAGGCGTCGGCGGGGAGGGAGCACATGGCAGCGCTGCCGTGTCCCGGACTGGGTCCTCACACGAGGTGACAGTGGCGAGAGGAGGAAGCGGGAGTGGAGATCCCCGGGGGGATGCCCGAGGGAGGCGCAGAGGGTGAGCCTGACACAGCAGTTGGCATAGTTAAGCGGCTCTAACTTAGAGAAACTGGACAAATCACGTTAAAATAGAGCGTGGAATGTGTATGTGTGGGCAAGAGGAATTTTTACAGTATTGTTTTGATATTTAAGAAGAGAATAGTTGGGAGGAGAAAATCCAGACTTCCCATTCCTATTCCTAGTAACATACTGAAAGATAAAATGCAGCCAAGTGGTTAGGTGGATTACCAATGTGCAGCAATTGCTATCTGTCTTGAAGCTTGAAAAGCAAAATTAAAGAGTAACAAAACCACTCAAATCTTTCCGATACCCAAGGGAAGAGGATGTAAAGCAGCGCACGGTAATAACGCGTGGGCTCCGGTGTTGGGGAGAGGTGACCGAGTGCTGATGAGCCACCACTCACTGTGATGCTGCACATGCTGCGAGAGAAAATCCTCCTGTTCAGCACCTATGCTCTGGGCAGGCATCCAGATTGCATGCGAGTGGGCAGCATGACAATACTGAGCTATTTCGGGCGGGTAAAACATGCAAAGCGTAGCCAAATTGAATCCACATCTTGGAGGTTATGTGGGTCTTCCTCGTGCCTCTGCTTGTTTCAGTTTTAAGTTATCGATAAAATCACTTCAAAATTTCTTTCTACTATTATCAAAGCCATTAAGTAACCTGATGAATCAAAAGGTAAAATATACTGAGCTAAAGGTTGAGGTTTTAAGGTACAGGGTTTTATGTTTGAGGTTACTTTTGCCACAGAACTGCATTAGTTTGAGTTCAGTCTCTCCGAAGCAGAAGACTCCAGAGTTGCACCGCTATGAATAAGAATAACATCCTTGAAGAAAAGAGTTCTATGTAAATCCTTTTTCATTTTCTTTTGACCTTTTTTTATTTTTCAGCAAAAAGGTCTGTGCAAGCTTATTAATGCTACAGGTTATAGGATTGATGTTGTGTTTGATGGAAAGCCATTCTCAATTCTAATTTACTTTTGGGTCACATTTCTTTTTATGGTACAGGTTAAGCTTGAAAGAAATTGGGAATTTTTTTTGTGTGTGTGTTTTACTTTATTTTCCCCTATGATTCGGAAAGCGTTTAACTCACTTCTGTCTGACAGGTCTTGGAAAAGAACGGAATGCTATAGTCCATGAACCTAAAGAATAAAAACCCCTTAATATGACTAAGTTTGCCTTATTTTAGTAATAGTAATATATTATGTGATATTATGCTGTATGATGTGAGATTATGGAAATTGAGCATTATGTGGGAAAACTGGGACAATCCTAAACTGTTCTTATGCTTACTTTAGTGCTTGGTGCGGGATGCTATGCTTTGACTGTAGTAACAGTTCATGCTCACTTTGCCCTGCTGTAGGCGTTGATAGAAGGTGCATCACAGGAGAGGACTGGACTCTGGGTGGCATTTGCATTTCAGCAGCTGAGCCAACATGCCTTATGTTTTAGATTATCTGTTTAGTGAAGCATTTTAAAATGATGGCCTTGAGCAGCTTAACAGCATTGCTGTGACCTCTGGTATTTGGAGCTATTGATAATAATAATTTGGGAGTCACTTTGTGGTCCCTTGATGAAAGTGAATATGTGATTAGATATTTGAATTAATTATGTTGCACTTGAGTTAACTGAGATGCCAAAAGGCTGATTGAGTCCTCAAGGGACTCATGACGAGTTGGTGGCAGAGCTGAGACTAAAACATAAATGGTGCCTGTGTTAGCCATAGACAAAACTGGTAATTGCTTTAATTGTACTTTTTAAAGAGGGGACATGTGTTCCAAAATACAGGCTAGGCTAAATACCAAGCAGTGAGGAAAGAACAGCTTTGCATAAGCAATATTTGTTTTTATGTTGTCCTCAGTGATGTTTCTATTGCTTATCTCCCACAGGCTGAGAGGGGATTCTTTACAATGGAAAACGCACCGTGTGGACTGAGAGCTGAAGAGCCTATAGAGAGCTCCATTTACAGGTCCTTCACTGAAGGTATGTTATAAACATGCTTTTGTAAATCAACGTAATTTATGTAATTGAGGCAACAAATTGGAGAAAACAACCCAGTGACAAACTATTGTAATTATAGAAAATCAGCCAGCTAATTGAAGTAACAAACTATCAACAGAATTTATCTATTTAAAGGTTACATAAAGTAAACATGTTGCAACTCGCTGGCTTACATGGAGTAATTGCAAGGGTAATGCTGGTGAAATCTCTTTTTTCCCCCTTTACAAAAGGGAAAACACAAGTCCTGTTTTTGGAAGCCCTCGTTCTGGAAGTTGGGTAAAGTTAAGTTTGCGTCATGCTTTTGCTGCTGCAGCTGTAGACATAAAGTCTTTGAAGATTGGGTGAGACCTTAGAACCAGTGAACTCTTTGGAAAGGAGTTTTTGTTTGGTTTGTGGTCCTGTAGGAGTTCCTGTGACATGAGTTTTAATCAGTTGTGACAAGTGTGTCTTATGTTGATGTGCAGTGTTTTTCCCCAGATGTACTTGGAATGCTGTTTTCTGAGCTGCAGTAATCATAGTTTATTATTAAAATTGTTCAGTTATTAATTATTACTGTAATTAATCATTTTGAGTAAATAAGCTCATTATTTGCATTCATGCAGAATTTTTAGTGCTTATGCTTAGCACAAGGAGAAAATGAGTGGGAGCAGAGGTAGTTCTGCTTAGCTACAGTTGTTTTTGACATGGTATGTAATTATGTTTAATTCCATTTAGTACAGTGCAAACGTAGTAAATGAGACTAAGTATAAGCACTACTTTCCTTGTACAAGTATCCCAATACTCTGATACAGTTATGGTAACTGGAATGGCAGAGGTGGGGATTTTACTGTTAGTGGCTTTTGTCCTACTCTACAAGAATATAAGCCCACTTGCTCAATAAAACCAGCATTACTGATTTAAATAAGGGTGCAGAAGTGATGGAAGAACACTGCTGCTTTACCCGTGGATTGCATCTCTCCTTGAGAATGCTAGGGAAGAAACAGTCCTTGCTGCAGTGTTAACAGAACCTGTGCCACTAGTATTGCTCTGTGTAAACACTCTTGCAAAAAGCTGATAGTATATATAACAGAGAAGTGAAAAAAGCATGTGGGTACTGGTCCAGGTTCCCAGCACTAGAATTGTTATCTTTACAACACAGACTGGTAGGGTATCAAAGACAATGCGAAGTCGCAGTCACCGTGATAAAGCATTTACACATGTGTGCTTTTCTTGAAAAGCAGTATGAAACAGGGAAGAGATTATGAACTTCAAAGAGCTGCCTTTAAACTAGGAATATTTACACACAGACCATGTCATTCTTCCTTCAGTGAGGGAGAGCAGTTAGGAGGAATTCAACAGGTAGCTTGGAATAAGGCAGCAGTGAATCAGATAGAAGTGTAAGGATAGCTCCAGGCTGTTGTTCAGCCTTAGTCTACCTGTAATATAGGTGCCTTTCGAGTCCTTCAAAAGGAAAAAAAGGTGTGTGTGGTCTTTTGGGTGTGGGTTAGGGTTAGACCATTCTAGATGTTTTATTGGCCAGAAGCAGGTTAAATACATTCGTAATACTGTTCTGCTAAGCAGCTTTCCTCATCGCTTCAAAGATCTATGGAATTGTTTTGGGGGAAGGGGTGGAAGTGAACTGGTTTTAGTCACTGAATGCCTGATTGAATGTGCTAGGAGGTGACAGATTTAGGCAAGGTTTTTTCTGTGCTTCTGCAAACATTTGTGCAAAGCAAAACCTATCAAAATACAAACCCCCAGGGAAATGAAAACTGAAGTGAAATATAGCATACTTTGATTAACTTTTTCAATGGAAATAGAACTAGGCCACTACCAAACACTTTTGCATATGATTTGATTTAAGACTTCTGAGCTAATTTTACTGACCTTATTCCGTATCTCATTTTATAACCAGTTCCATTTCAGTCAATAGTAGAATCTGAGCATTTACATTTTTTTCTGATCTGTTTCTTAGTCTTGAAACATCTACATCATAATTCTCTTTGTCCTTCTATTTAGTACATGCAAAGTTGTCATGAAAATATTTGAACCTTATGAGTGATTCTTTGTTATACTGTTCTCACATTCCCTGGCACAAGCTGGCTTGTTCCTCCTCTCTGTGATAAGATTCATAGTTGGAAACATTTTGTGGTCTATGTATTTATTTTACCCTCACTATTTTTGATATGTATCTGCAGAGGGAAATGGGCAGAGTGTAGCCATTCAGTAAAGGCTGAATCTTCTTTTAGTAAGAGTTATGCAAACACATTTAACTTGTTTACTGAACAAACATATATTCACAACGCTTTGAGTTACACTGTTGACTTCTGCTACAATGTAGAGTGGAAATGAACACAGGGCAAAAAGTGAGAGAATGATAAAAAGGGATTATAAAAGAGATGTATTTTCTTTAAAGAACAAAGCTATTTTACACTTGGTTGCAAAGCCCTTCTTGGTAATATATATTTAGAAAGATTTAAGAATACTTTAGCATTTTAGTTGCATACTGCAGGATTTCTGAAGCTGTGCGCTTTCTGTAGGGGTCTGAATAAAGGAAATACTATCTTAGCACAGTAATAGAGGACAATACTTATCTAAGCAACTCTTAATCTTAAATGTACTTACTCTGACAACACCCCTGTGAGTTACAGAACTTCAGTGATCCTTTTTTAGGAGTAAAGACTTAAGGAACAAAGAGGCTCAGCCTGAGATTGTCTTATTAGGCTCTTTGCCTTGATGTGAGTGAGAGCTATGTTACCCAAATGTCTTCTCTGTCTGCATTTAAGTTTGGTAGTGGTGCAGTACTAACTGGCACAACACCTACATTCCTTCAACAAATAAAATGATTAGGAAGACCAGTGAGTAAGGAATGTTTTGGGTCAAGTCAGTGAAAATGAAATGATTTGATTTTAATATGTGGTATGGGTAAATCCTTTTTGTGGAAGGTAAGTAGAGTCTGGAATGCTTTTCAGAGGACCTGGCTGAGTGTTGTGGGGATTATATACTATGATGTCTGGGATAGCACACCTTCAAAATCTGAGATTACTTAGAGTGATCTTCCTAAATACAGACAGGGGAAATGGAAAAACTTTGAAGTCAAGGCATCACTTTGGGTTGTCATTCTAGCAGGCTGTAGCTGGCTTTGTGTAGGGGAAAGCCCCCTATTCTTATCTAGTACCCAGATGTAGTAAAGCAGTCTGTGATTGACTTAGGCTACCTGAAGTGTGCTGAGATTTGTTGGGGCAGTGAATAAAACTGAGTCTCCATTTTTGTGGTTACTCCCTAGAAGCAAAACCTGTGTGGTTTGGGTTGCTGTGTTTGAGACGTGGCTTACAAAGCTGCAAGGACACAAGTGTACACTTCCCTTTTCCCAGTTGAGCTGGCACCTCTTTAAAGCACCTATACAAATAAATGAATTTTTACTACCTTTGTCATATAATTTGATTGTACGTTCCTGATGGAGCCTTCATTTCAAGTGTGATTTCTTAAAGCTAATAAACTATATAACTGGCTTATGGTTTTCATTCTATATGGCTTGAACTTTATGATTTTTCTGACCCAGAAACAAGAAAACTTACAGCAGTGCCTGAAGTCTTAGTGCAGTGTATTTACTTCAGAGTCCCAGGAAGACTTTTTTTTTTCCCCAGGTCAGCAAATACTTGTAGATTTTGATAGATATTCTCAATTATGTCTCCAAAAATGAATTATGAGTTGTGAAAGGAACAGAATACATGTGCTCTTAAGTCTTTGGGGGATTCAACTCTGTAGTTCCAGAGCTCTTTCTGAGAGGAGAATGAGGTTATAAGAATCAGGGAAAGAAAAAGAGCTTTATTCCTTGTACTAGCAGTACTAATGAAAGCTGATGTGGAGCTGTGTTGTGTGTATTTGTAAGTGTATCCATGTTGACTGAAAATGTGTTGTCAGCATGTCCTTTTGAAAAAACAACTTTTCATCAATATGTGACTTCTCAAGGGAAATGATTTCTTGTAAATGCGCTTTGGTTTTCCTCAATATGAAGAAAAATTCCCTATTTACAGCATACAGACACTATCCCTACGGTACTATTTTGTGTCATCTTGTATGTGTCCACTGAGTGTGGGACTGACTGAGGCTAGAGAGCTTGGATTTCTCCTGCAGCCTGTGCCACGGCTCTACTTCAGTGTGTAGATCAAGTCAAATAACTTGGTTTTACTTTAATACTTATTCAGTGGGAAAAATTAAATTGATCTCTTTAGTTGCTTTGAGATTCGTTAATAAATGTTGTATCCATTGGCTATTTATGTATTTATATTGCCCATGATATACTGAATAATCACGCGTGCAGGTACCAGGTAATAAATTACAATACTATGATTTCTTGTGACTGAGGGTTTTTTCCAGGGGTGGTGAGAAGACTAAGCATCAGATTGCTATGTGTTTTCTGCCATAATTGGGTGCCTCAAGAAACCTGCATTTTCATGCACAAAACTTTGTTTTTTGTAGAGATGAGATGTCGTGGAAAAGGTCTTTTGTAATTCAGCCGGACTGTATGGGTTTACTTAATCCTTTTTTGCTGGTGAGACTATCTTGTAGATGCATACCTGTATCTTAAGTAGGCAATATGATATCCTGGTTAGCAGTCTGAGAGGTGCCAATACAGAGAGGCTTGTCTAATTTTTGTGCAGCTTTCCTTGGCTTTTAGATCAATCTAGTGCTGGGAGGAAGGAGAAACCAAGCTGCTTGTGCCTGAGAAAAGGAAAAAGGCAGGTGGTATCAGCTGGTCTATATCAGTGGTGGCAAGAAGGGTGTTTTCACTGCCATCTTTTTGTCTAATTTGCAGCCCTTTTCTTTGTTGCTGAAATACAGCCTTTTCCTTTACAGCCCATGGAAAAGCCAAACAAACCCGTTCCTTTCCCACTCTGGTTGTATTTCTGTTCTTGCTACTTTCCTCTGGACTTTTTTCAGTTGATGTGTGTCTTTTACCTGTCTATATCTGTCCAAGACACAAGCAGTTTTTTAGCCAGATTCTTACTTGTGTCTCTTTAGCTCTTGTGGTAAGGATCTTCCAATGTGGAAGGTCCTTGATCTATGAAACTTTAAGTGAAGCAGAGCTCTCAAGAGCCTTTACTCTTTTTAGTAGTTTGGCTGTATGTGTCTATAAACATTGCTGTTTTTTCTCACAAAGCTTTTAATGCAGCAGGAGAAAATAAGATATGGTCCTTCTAAATAAAACAGCAGCAATTGAACTTACATTATTTGTGGAAGCCACAGTTTGAAGTACTATAATGGTTTTAAACCACCTAGTGTCTTATGCAAAGATAAAGAGAACTTAAATGGAAGTAGAGCAGCACAGTTAAAGAATACAATTTTAACAGCAAAAGGTGATTTTTATGAGGATTTATTTTACATTCCTAGCACTTATTATACTGCTCAGTAGTGCAGATCATCTTGGCACTTTGCAGTTCTATTAAAGGTGCAGACTTTCAAAGAGAAGAGTGCATACTGTGTGGCAAGCTGCAATTAAAACCTTGGATATTGAACAGTAAGTGGGAAGAGTTGGTTTGGGGCATCAAAAAAAGAGAATGCACTAAGTGTCTATTTACTGTTTAAAGCTCTATAATGCTTTTTGCTCTATTCACTGGTTAGATTGACTATAGAGCTGTGTACCATCACAACAAAGCAAGCAGCATGTTTGGTACTTTAACTAGGCTTGTCTAAATGAAGTTATTTCTTAGGCTATTCATGGTCCATGAAACAGCTACCTCCTGAGGAGAAAATAAAACACCCTGAGTGTTTCAGACCAGCATTTTTGATACATGGCCACGACGTCTCATCATAAAATGTTTTACCTAAATCAGGGTGTGGGAGGGGAACACCCAGAGACCAAACCACCACCGCCAAATCTTTCTTTGGGAAAATGCACCATGTTTTGGATTGGTTGCCACTGTATTTGTGTTCACAGGGTTACTCTTAGGTTCAACAGGAGCTGCAAGTGCTCTATGTTCAGAAAAGAGTTTGGAAAGGTGTTTGAAATGCATAGGAGCAACTGTGTCAAACCTGTTACTGTGCTCTGAAACATATTCAAACGACTGAAACTTTCTGAAAATCCCATGCCTACAGTGGTGAGCAGAACTAATAAAATCTTTTGCTCAAGCTTTTGTCTGCAGCACCTGAAGTTGGAAGTTGGATGATAATATGCTTGGAGGCATATTTTAAGAAGTTATACGGACTATGAAAATACAGTGGAGCTTTTAAGCTCTTGGGAGTTCATAAGTTTTCCCCTTCTTAACTCTGGCAGTAGCCATTTACAACTGCCTTTTTTGGCCACAGGAAATCTCTTCACTTAAACTGAAGAGGTATGTGGAAAGTATTGCCTCTAAAGGCAACATCTGTGCTGCTTTGTGAATCACCAGCCCAAAAGGGTGCTCTATATGCTAATCAGCTTAACCATGGTCATGGGAAGGAATGCTGATTACTTTCTGCTGGGAGTGGGTGATATTTGACACCTAGGGAAGTAAGATTGAGCCCATAAATTACTGCAGGCATCTGCAAAGATGTACTGCCCCAGGTTGTCTTTTTCTTTCTGATTAGCTGCTTGCCCAAGTGTGTTTAGGTTAGGAAAAGGGGGAAAATCTTCAGCTAATCAGAATTTGATTACAATAAGAGGTCAGAAATCATCATACAGTGTTGTTAATTATTAGCAAGATGATATTGTATGGTGAAGTAATTGCAGTGAACAGCCCAGCTGGAAAAAAATGGTTCAGATTTTCGATTACTTTTAACTTGTTCCCATCCCTGTGTGTTATTTGCTTCCTTGTTAATTTATTTCTTTGGCTATGTAAAAACCTGACATTTGCCACCAAGATAAATACATCCTTGTCCTAGGAATATTTTAGATGAGTGAGAGAACAATGTTGTGTGAAGGACTTGCCAAATCACTGTGCCTTGCTTGTGTAGTTAATAGTATCCTTTGTATGTCTTGGCTATTTCGGGTACTATTTTTTCTGGCTTGTCTCTGTTTCAGGTGAGATCAGTTGGGCCTGGCCACACACTGGATTAATGGTAGAGGCAGCAAATGACTCCCTGATCACCTGTGTGTCTGTGTAGAGCTTCTGGAAAAGCCCATTTCTTTCAGAAGTCTTTAGGCGTAAGTGTTTTTCTCTCTCCTTAAACTTGGTCTTCCCTCTGCTTGCCTTCAGTTCAGGATTACATTACTTCAAGATGATTAAAAGTATGATTTACGTGTTAATCTTCTCCTCTTCAGTAAGTAAAAAGGCTCTTTAAGGGGTTATAAATTTCTGCCTCATTTTACTAGTGCTTCAGTGCGTAAGTTGAGGTGAAACTGTAATGTTCAGGCTGAAATCTTACACCCCTCTGGAATTTTGACATAAATGTGATCCACCAGGATAGAGAAGTTGATACAGCTGTTTATTTTAGCACTTCTTGCCCCATTTTCTTGCCCCATTTTTTTAACACTTCTGGCCCCATTTTCACCTTGGGCCAGATCACTGGATCAAGCTTAAATGGGTTCAAAGATAAGCTGTTTCACACCAGCTATGTGCAGAGCATTGCAAAGGATCCTTCTGATAAGTAGGGATTTGTAGCAGTTGCACGATGGTCTGTGAATATCTGTCAATGTTCTAATTTGAGTTTTTGAAATAGGTTTAAGTACTTTGTAAGCCTCTTGTTGTTCCCCTGCCTGGGGTTTGTATTGCAAATAAAAAAATATGGATGCTAGCAATAAACTTGGGACAAAGGTTTAATTCCACATGACTGTGCATTTTGCTTAAACTGTAACTGTGCTGGCTGGAAGCTGTGTTAGAGATAATTTCTTGCAGCAGGAGGATAAGGACATTTTTGTTTGAAGCTGAATGCAGTAGAGTTGTACTTTCACCTGGGTTGCCTTATGGACAACCCCCGCCCCCGAGGCTGGTAGTTTACTAGCTCCAGCAAAGCATCACCATAATGTGAACATCCAAGCTGATGCTTGAGCAGCAGCAGTTATGTCTGTGTGGTGCTGTGGCGTATCAGCACACCTGAAGTTGGGTATAAGACTTCTTCTTCGGTAGAAGAAATAGTGCTTTTTCACCATTGTGCTTCAGAATCCTCTTCTTATTCAGTAATAAATGGCAATGTAAGATATTGAATCCACTCATCCTTTATGACATTTGCAATAATAAAAGATCTCCATCACTGTGTGATGATAGAATGTTGAAATACATATTCAATACATCTTATAAATTATTGGGTCTTTGCAGATGTTGCTTTTCAGTTGGGGGGGGAGAAGAAAAAATGAATTTTTTTTGAACCTTAAAATGTGATGGTCCAAGTTAATTTTAAACCCGTGAATGCATATGGAACTTGGATCAATAATTTAGTGAGTCCATTTCTAATATCCACATGACAGAGCCAGCATTTTGTAAGAAGCGAATGGAATTGATTCACACAGAAAGTACAATTAAAACAAATGACAATTCAGATTTTATTAGGGTCTGTTTGAGCTGTTTGGATTGTGCATCCTCTCAGGTTACAAGGAATGGAAGTATAACTGATTCTTGATGTGTGAGGCTCTGTGTATTCATCTATGCTGCTAAAAAGCAACTGAAACTTTAGGCCTTGAAAAGAAGTTGTTGTGAGTGGTAAAACGGTTTTATGAGTTGCAGTCCTCTTAGTGGAGCAAATTATTGTATTTAGAGGTGTTCAAATTTAGATTGCTTTGTGTTGAGTGCTGGTAGTGGCCTTGTGTTAAATGAGATTGTGTGGCTCATCACTGGTGCTGTGAAGTGCAGCTGAAGATCTGGATTTGGTTTCCATCTCTTCCACAGAAATACCAGGTGATGCAGGAGACGAGATTCTCTAAATCTGTTAAGAAATGAATAGCAGTTGAAACAGCTTCAAGCTCGAATCAAGAAAGCAACTAACTCATTTCCTTAAAGGCATTTAGTGTAATCTTTAAGATCTTTGTAGGTGCAGTCCCAAAGGTGACCAGAATTCTTCACTGAGTAACACTTTGAGCCAGTCAGTGTTCCCATACAGGCAGTTCTTAAATTACAATCAGATTCTCTCACTGCAAGAGTTCTTCTGGGAGAATTTCATCTTGGTGATCTCAACTGAAAACTTATTTTGAGATAACACTGGGGAGTAGCTTGCCCTTCACAAATATGATAAGCAGTGTAATGAAATAGCATGATAGTACTTTAATAACAAGGTAGACACAATTTAAGCATAGAAACAAATTACTTTAGCTTTTTGCTAACAGGTTAAAAATTGTAAAAGGGCCAATTATGTATGGCACAGTGCCTTTTATATGGTAAAACACATTTTTTTTGCAACTACAGATCTGCGACTATAAGAAGAAAAATCAAGGTTTAGAGGAGTTATCGGTATCCTTTTTATTATGCTACTAATCCATCCAATTCCTCATACCTACCTATCTATTCATCCTGCTCTTCTCTCAAGGGCACTTAAGCTTTTATTGTGATCCGCGTGGGTAGCCATCAACTCATAAATTATACTAGAAAAATATCCATCAGCCTGGCAGATCCTCAGCTTCAGGCCTGAACCTGAGCTTTATTTCTTCAGTGAAACTGAACTTCATTAATAATGTTCTGTTGCTCACTCTGCATGTTGAGGTGTGGGGGTTAAAGGCAATCGTTCTTTAAGTTACAGACACTTAAAAGTCACCCAAAATGACAAGCAGGGTTGGTGTTTCTTTTCGGAGATGGACATCGCTGCTTTAATATGAAACATGTTCATAGGCTATAAAGAAGTAATTCCAGTTCAGATATAATCTGTGAAGGGCCTATTAGTTTTTTGATTGCTAGGCCTATAGCAGGATTACACAGCAAAGCAGAGAGATTGCATTTGTCAAAAATGACAGAGTTTTTCCAAGAAATCCATACCACTGGAGCTATAGAAGATTCAACTTAGTTTTCCATTATTGGAAAACCAGATTTATGAAGCATTTAGAGAAGTACTTATGCCACAAGATAAGGTCGGGAAGGACAGACCAATAGGCCAAACTGAAAGGCATCTGAAAATGTATCTTTCTTTGGAAAGGGTGACAAAACCTGCCTAAGTAAGCATGCAGATGCTGTATGAGGGAGTATTAGCACCCTGTGAGGGTAATCTGCAGCATGGTCTGAGACTCAGAGATGCTGTGAAGTGTGTACTGGGCTTTAGGTGTGCTCCCCAGCATGTTGTATGTGGAGATGTTGATTGTCCCAGTCGGATGTTCCCAGTGTCCTGTGGTGTGAACATAAAACCTAGCAATTGGACAGGTCTGGGTAATGTAAATTAGAGAGAACTATGGCAGAGAGAAGGGGAGGCCAAGTAAGCAACCTAATAAATACCTAAAGAAATCCTCCATTAGCAAGGGGGTTGTTCTGTAAGTTGGGAAGGACAAATTACTACCTAGAAAGGTGGCAGGAGGTTGGTTTTATGTCGGTGAGGTCTGGCTTCAGGGGAGTGTTTTGCTTCTGCCACAGTGTCTCCCGGTGTTCCTAGTAAATCACTTAGGTCTTATACAAGCTCCTGTGATATTTATTTTTGTGGGTCTTTGTTCTGTTTTCAGATGATGCACTTTCAGAATTGGGGAACAAGGTCATCAAACATTGTCGTTTGGCTCAAGGCAGAGTGGAAGATGCTGTGAACTTAAGGAAAATACTCCCCACAGAAAACCCCCACACCTGACAAAATAAGAAAGGCATTCAGATCTCCTTATCCCTTTGAAGAAAATGTGTTTGTTAAATCGCAGATGAAAGATAGGGAATTGTTGATGTTATCTCTCTCATAGACACGATCCAATTTACCTGATAGAGAGCTGAACCTGAGGAGAATTCTCTTAAGTTGTTTATTTCCTTCACAAACGCATAGTTAATATTTAATTGCAGAACATGTGCTGTTATATCCCTTTTCAAACCTTTTATCTGTCATGAAGATTATGGAAAAATGTAGAGAGAACTTGTTACATTTTATTCAGTTTCTGGAAGCAACCTGAGCTTTTTGAAGGTCAGCAATAGCCATGGGTGTCTAATTCCGGAAACTTCAAATAGGTTCTGAGTGCTCAAACCCTTCTGGCTTCACTGGAGATGCTGCAGTAAGTATCTGTTAGTAGCTTGCTTGTAGATTTCAATGAGCACCTCCGAACTCATGGAGCTTCCCAAGGGAGTCCCAGGCGTGCTGCTGTTGAGAGCCCTTGGGAGTCCCATGAGCAGGAAGCGGACCCGATGGTTTAACTATGGGAATTCAGCAGCTAATTTCTGCACGCATTTTTGTATCCCTCCTCCCTGCAGTAGAAAACTGCATTGCACTCACAGGCTGAGATAGGAGGAAATGAGTGGCTTGTCTGGATCCAGCAGGTAACATTAGGTAATGCACTGAGATTGAAATTTCACTGTTAACTCTGATAGTGCCCTTTGAATTTCCCTGTCTGGAATGAGGACTCTAGAATAGAAGCACTCTCCCGTAGCTCATTAGTGTGAGCAGACTGGATGCTTGTTCTGCTTTAGCATATAGTCTGCGGAGTCTTCTCACACTACTTGAATATTGTGGATTCCCTTTAATGAGGAATGCTCTGCAACAGAGAGCAAATTGAAGCATAATGACATGTCAGTTAGAAATGAAACAAAGTGAAACGAAATACAAATAGAAATAGCAGTTCTTAAAATGAGAAATAAAAAGGGCTGAAGATCTCCATGAGGATGTTTCAGTTCAGCTTGTTCATCTCCTCTAAATACTATCATGTTCCTCCCACTGAACCCCCTGCATTTCAGAAAGCACTGGCAGATACTGCAGTCAGATGTGTGTAAAAGAGCTGGGTTTAATTTTCTGTCTGTTATTCAGTTGACTGGCTCTCTTGTTTGTAATTTGGTATCTGGGTGTCTACAGTTCAGCAATAATTCCAATTAGGTGTTTCACTGTTCAAGTGAGATGCCTTGACATGGGGAAGTTGGACTGGGTTGGATTTTGTTCGGTGTTTCATGTCTGCCATGCTTGTGCTTCTCAAAGCTAATACTGTGTTGTAGGATAGTTTTTGCTATGCTGACAGTGATTTTTGTTTGCTTGTACACGAAACAAACCATCTGGAGCACTCAACACTTACCCTTTCAAGTATTATTCTGTGGTTTTGTCTACTTCAGAGAGTCCAGAAAACTGATTTGTAACACGGCCCGTGTGAACTCTACCAATGTGCATGCACAAATCCATGTACAAAAGCAGTCACATCTTGGCTGGACTTGTGTGTTCTTCTTGAAATGACTGTCAGAACCTTCTGACCAGGCTTTTGCTTAGGTTTCTTTCTGCAGCACCTTATGCTGCTTTTGTACAGGGGAACTTTCAGAACCTTAAGAATTAAAGCTCCCTGCATTGATTTGATTGATGGTCTTTTTACCAAATGCTGTGCTGGTACTTGTGCATACAGCATATAAAGTATCACACACATTTTCCAATGGAATGACTCTTCTCAGTGAAGAAAATCCATTCTCTGCTCTAGATAATGTAGACCAAAAGTCAAATAAACAGTGGAAAACAACTGGGGTAACCAGGGATTAGCAGCCAGTGCATTATGTTGATTACCCACATTGTCTTCAGCTTAATAAATTCTATTTTGCTGTAAGTCAGTTAAATTGTGTGTGAAAATAGAGAAGGTGGAAAATGAGACTGAACAAGAGGGTTAAGTGACAGTGTGCTCTTCCATATGCAATTAAAAAAGAAAGAAAAACCCTCTTGAGGAAAAGAAGAAAAGGAGGTTTTGAAGTGTAAAATAAGATCCACAATTCTGTTTTAATATGGGAAGCTGAAATATTCTGTCCAGTGCTCATCATTAAACCCATACAAAGCAGCTGATGAAGTACTTTTTGATGCATCATGTGGCACTTGCAACACTGCAACATTGACACGAGCTATTGAGTAATCACTACAAATGGGCAAGCAGGAAGTAACAGCAATTAATTCTAAGTCATAGTTTTGGCATCCCATTCACTGGATCCGGGTCCTATGATTCAATACGTGCTCTGGCAGATCCTGTGTAGAATAATATTGTCGTGAGTGAATCCCTCCAGAACTGATGTGTCTTTACTCATAAGAATATCCTTTCATCCAGGAGTTTTTAGAGCTGTTTGGAAGGCTCAGTTAATATTAGCCCTCATTTACTTATCTGCTTCGATTATGCCTTGGCAATTATGGAATTTTCAGTGACAAGAAAACTGAAACATGCACAGAACATCTAATTGGAACAGCCTGGTTAGGCTGGGGAGGGAAGTCAAAGTGAAAGTACTTTGCAGTGTAGCTGAGCTGCTTACCTTGTATTCTGTCAACCGTTCTATTTCTGTGCTGAAGTTAGGAATTGATACCCACAACTCCACTGGAGCCAATGAGAAGTGAAAATGCTCAGAAACTTTGGAAAAGTGGGCTGCTGTATAGGGAAGTAGTGTCATCTAGTGGTTAAGGAAAAAGACCAGGAAATCGGGACTCCTGGGTTCTGTCCTAAAACGTACTACCTACTTGTTGGATGATGAGTTTACTTGGAATCTCAATTTGCCATTTCTCTGAGGGAAGGGAGGAGGACAATGGCAGATGAGCTTTTGGCTAAACTGACTTATTAATTTTGAAAGAGCAAAAGGCTAAATGTAGAAGATGTGCATGCCACCCTCGGAGCTCTCTTGTTCCAAGGAGATTTGAAACAAACTCAGTCTTGTTTCGAGCAACGCAAGGAGAATGGCTGCGGTGCATTTGTATTTGAGTAGGGCCAGAATAGTTTAGAATTTGGCAGTTTTCTATCTCAGAGTGCCAAATCCAGGCAGAGACTAAGGAATCTGCTTGTCAGTCTGCTTGAGGATAATGGAGGAGAGACCAAGCGGCTTTATGTATTCACTATTAGGTGCCTTAAAAGCATTTTACGGTGGTTCAGTAGTACTTTTGTTCATTGGTAATGGTCACTTTCAGTGTCAGCAGTTTGAGGAGAACTCCCAGCCGTACCTTTTGTTTCTATCAACTACAATCCAGTATTATCTCCTGCTGCTCTTGGCAGCAAACAAGCTGGGATGAAGGATGCAGTAGTAGAGCTGAATCCCAGAAAGCTTGAATGTGGCGCAGTTGGGGAAGAGGAATGCTTGGCTGGATTTCTGCCCTTTATGAGAAGAGTCTGTCCCTTAGTAGGGCCAATCTGCAGCCTTGTAGTCACTGTGGATCCTTATGGCATCTTGGATACCTGGCTTTGCAATGCACACTTGTCCGACTAGGAAGATCCTGTCCCATAGGCCAGCTGGGAGTGGACAATGGCAGGACAAGAGCAGTAGAGCATTGTGTGTAATTTAGAGTTAACAACCTTTCTCCCTGCATTTTAAAGGTTTCCAGTGAACAGTAATGGCACAGCCAAACCTGCCTGCTGTAAACTGTTGGCACCAAGGAGTGAATTTGGATGAAGTGCCCTCAAGCTAACACAGTGCAGCAGCCTTAAACCAAAATGACACGGGGTTATTGGTCCATGTTTCTTTGCATTCAGGGTTGGCTTTCATAGCTTCCGAGGTACTGGAGTGTATCATTCTCCTTTATCAGAGATGACCCGTGTATGGTTTAGGAAAGAGTGATTGATTTCTCATCTCTAAAATAGAAACAAGTACAGAAGGACTAAACCAGGGATTTTTTTAACTATTTCTTTATATAATTCTCACTAAAATCAGTGGAAGTTATGCAATGGGGGTAGCTTTAAAAGAGGTTTGGTTAAGTTCCCTGATGGCAGAAGCAGCTGAATCCTCATCTCCCATGTTGCATACTAGTGCTGTTTGCTTCTGTAACATTCACTCAGAGGCTGGTCTTTACATTCAGCTCCCTCCTGACATTCAGATTGGCTCTAGGTATGGCAGATACTCTCTTAGGTTTGTCAACTTGTCATGCTGGCAAGCTTTCACTGGCTCACTGATCCCATTAGTAAACAGCCTCTGTGATCCCCACAGGGAATAAATGGTGTGAGCTGGGGACATCTTCATATCTAGTCTTCACATGCTGCATATGGGATTTTTCATACCACAGTTCTAATCTGCTTTAGTACTCCATATGTTGCTTTTCCAATGGCCAAAAGCACGTGGAAATTTTCTGGTGGAAGGCTGTAGTAATTCCACGATATTTTCCTCCACCTCCTGCTCTGTGGAAGCTTTTCTTGACTACCTGGCATTTCTGTTACCAAACAGTGTAGTCGTTTTCCTGGTGGCACTAAGAAAATGCCGGGCTGGCTGACCCCTCTGAGCAGCCTTTCCTTACCAAGCCGGTGTGGAGAAGCTGTGTCTCAGTTGATGCATGAGCCTGAGGAACAAGGCACCATTTGGATCTGCAGCCTGGGCAATGTGACTAAACAAGCAGAGCAACATAAAGGGCAGCTGACTGCAAAGCTGTTAGCATTCAGCGCAGTGCACAGCTCCAGCTTAGTGTTAGCTCTACTATTATAATTCTCTGTTAATTACACAGTGTTGATTATATAACTACTTAGTGGTTCCTCCTCTTTTAATGAGCACAGCTGTTTTCTGTCCAGCTTCCACGGGGAAAATTCCCCGTCTAATTTAAAAGTAATACATTCAAAGGAAACTCCAGAGGGCTCTTGGGCTCGCGCTGTTTAATATGTTTTAACACTCATGGTGCCTGCAGGCTTCCTTCAGCCTAGAGAGCACTTATGTCCTTTCCCCTTACCCTCTTCAATGAATCTTTATAAGTAATAAACTTTATTATTAGCATTAAAAACCAAACAAAGCCCTCACCTTGTTATGAATAAGACCATTTTATTTAGGCAGACTGATACAAGCTGTCATGTAACTGTGCTAATTTAGATCCATGCACTGTATTCACTGCTTTTCTGATTAAGTGGACCAGTGGGCAGTTTTCTGCCAAAAGCTCTCCAAAGAGTGAGTGATATAAAGATGTATTTGCTTATGCTAAGGTAGATGGAGACAAAAGTATTAACATCTGGAGACCAGGGAGGTTAAGGTTGCTCGAGCATTAAGGGAGAGTAATGTGTAGGCAGACAGCAGCACTGTGCTGAACAAAGACCTTCAGGTCACTGCTTGCTTCTAGGTTCGTGCCAGACATACTGCAGCAGTGACAGTAACACCTTAAAGGTCTTGCAGAGGGCTCAGTCCAGGTATATGCAGTGGTCCCTCAGTACAGACATTTTGGGCATGGACAGTTTTCCTTTGGAAAACATGTTCTTGTCAGAATCAAAACATTTCAAATAAGGAAGATGTAAGCTTAGCTGAAATTTCAGGTGGAAGAGTTGTCAAAACAAATCGCTTCAACTCCCTAGCTTGTCTTTCACAGAGTTCATTTCACTAAGGTTCTTATAACTTTTAATGTTTGAGGTGTATGCTAATGTACTGTCATGTTTTGACACTGGCACAATGCAGTCATTGTGGCCTGAACAGAATGCAGGCGAATGCTCAGTGTTTTAGTTTATTTTTAAAACTTCTGGTCTATCAGCAGTTTTGAAGGACCTCCCAGGAGGAAGTGGCTGTAGCAGGTCTGTAGCTGTGGCAGGAAACCTGGAGCAAGAGTTAAGTTGGTTTTCCTAACTGGAGGCCCATGATTTCTTCTTCATGGTTCTCTGCTCTAATCCCTAACAGGATCTGGGACTTCCTCGATCTGTGAACTTGACCCTCCTAATTTTTGATATTTAAAAACTTTAATAACTGATAAACACTTGAGCAAATGCTTGAACATGCTATGGAGCTGCAAGTTGATTGTAGCCCCCCTAGAAGAGTTCTTGTTGATGTGCTTTAAAAGCACCACTCTTATCTGTGACATCTCTTAATCATTGATGAGTCTGTGTACCCTTTATAAGTGTAACTTTAACATAAATTGAGCCTGCCTTATCTGCTATTGAGAGCATTCCTGGAAAGATGATGCTGTATCTGGAAGCTGCTCTCTATCTTTGCCGTTTCTAAACACTGCACAGATAAATATGTCTCTTTAGCTAGTGTCCTTTTGTTTTCCTAGTACAACTGATTGTAACATACATCAAGTTGTTTCCCTCAGGGGGCCCTGTTCAGATGCATCTTGAGTTACATTATGGTAATAATGTTCATTCTTTGCATTAATAATTACACTGAAGGCCTCCTGTTCAGCAGAGTATTGTATTTCTTTGATGTTTTCCTTGCTATTATAAACTGCTGTGCTGGTCCTGTGTGTTTCTGCTGACACTGCATGTCACCCCTTCTCCCTGTTGTTGTGTTGGTTTTTTCCTCTCCACTACTTTTGCCTCTGGATACTAACACATCATATTGGGTAAAATGGAATTAGGGGCAGCTAATCCACTCAGGCCCTAGACCTGACAGGTAAAGACAAAGTGGGTGTTGGTATTGACTGCCACACTGCTCTAGTGAGCTGTTGTAACAAACCCAGGAATTTCCAGGCTCGGTTGCTTGAGGCAACAAATGATACAAGTGTAAGGTAAAATGATTGTATAAGAACACTGTTTACAAGATGAAAAATGAGTTGTACCTGTTTAAGAAAAAGCCAACTTTATTGTAGCAGCTGTGTGAATGCAATTTACTGTTGTAGGTTTGGTGTTTAGTTTAATAACTTTCTACATAATTCTCTTGATTTTGCTGGCATTGTACTAAGGCTGATTTTGGCTCATAATGACTGATTTAAAAAAATTGATTTGTAATACTCAATATTTGCATGCAGTAATGTCTGGACAAACAGGGATGGCCATTCTTTTTTTGGACCTGAATAATAAGTGTTTTGATCCTATAAATCCAGATTTTGAGAACAAGTAGAGAAGAGTTAGGTGTGGTTTATGTAATCTGTTCAAGTTTCCCTAAAGAAAACTGCAGTCAAATATTGGAACATTTATTATTAATGCTTCATAACCTCTTTCTGAATCAGCGGTGCCCAAAAGGTTTTTATTTCTTTTTTTTTTTTGTCTTTTTAATGTCATTCAGTGTCTGTCCCTGCCATCCGCTGCTCTTTCCTCTTCTTAGAGTTACAGCTGCAGTATCTGCATCAGCAATATTAATAGACAAAGACAAAAAAAGGGAGGAAAATACTGAAACAACCAGCATGAATGAAAGTGGAGCTTCAGTTCCAGGGGGTTGGAACTGGATGAGCTTAAGGCCCTATCCAACACAAACCTCTCTGGGATTCCATGATTGCCTGATGACTGACCATCAGACACACAAGCGGTGCATGGTCAGACAGCCATCAGATGTGGGGCACAAGGTCCTTCCCCTCCCCATTTGGATTTTATAAACTATTTTGTACTGGTATTTTATCAATCACAGAAGGATTTGGAACTTCTGTAAGTGACACTGTTGCAATGGCTGATGTAGCTTTTACCATGCTTATCTTACTCTAAACCAGATTTTAGGATAAAAAACATTCAGCTGTTCAAAACAGTTGGAGAAAGATACTGACAATGTCAGAAAATCTTTAATCTCCCCAAATGGTGATCACTACAAACTTGCATCTATTACAAAACCAAACCAATGATACTGGTTTTTGCTTTTACAGCATAATCTGTGCTGAAGAATTACACTGGTTACTTTGCCAATGCTTCAAATCCCAATACAGAGCCAGACAGGGCTCTTCATATGGGGAAACTGCCCTCTTACCCCTCCAAAGTCTTTATTCTGTAACTCCCTGGCTGGCAAGGAGAAGAACAGATACCAGCTCTGGTATAAACCCATTCTTTCGGGGCTGGATATAAAACAAACAGGAATCTTTCTACTTATTTCCATGCAAATCTAGGTATTTACACCTTTCAGGAATTACTTGTCATGCTCATTTCTATGATCTACATGAGCAGAAAAATGTCTTAAGTAGGCAGAATGATTTAAGCCTGAAAAGTCATTCTGCCACTGTAGAAATGGCCTTCATTATAGACCTGTTTCAGTTAATACTAACTAAAGACCTTCGTGAAACTTCAGGCCTTTGGATTAGATCCCCAGACTGCAGCAGTGTAAGCAGCAAACCCCACAAAACTCATGACCACAGCCAAAGCTTTTGAAAAAATCCTGCATGAATACAGGGAACCTAAATCAAAAGGTAGAATTCCATCCCTGCTTGTCAAGCAGCTGTGGAGAAAACACACATAAAGCCAAATACAGAGAAATACAGGCCAAGTAATAGAGAATAAACAACATAATGTCATTGAAAGGATGCAGGAGCATTGATTTAAAAGATGAAGTCTTCCCTCAGGTAATATTCTAGCCCACCATCTTTGCTTTAAACCTGTGAAGATCCATAGGGACAAACATGCTCTTCAGTTTCTCAAGTGACGGAGGATGAATTATCCTGAGGAGCAGAGTTCGATAAAAGCTTAATTTTTATTTTCTCATTGAGAAGTGAAATGTATTTAACAGAAATATCCTGGTTTTGGGTTCTGTAGGTCAGATCCTCCACTCAAAAACCCCAACAGATGTACAGCAAAAATGGCAAAGCTCTGGTTTGACATTCTGATGTTAGGGAGAAGCACCACTGACCTCCTGCAATAGTTCACAGCACAGTTAATCGTGTAGGTGCATGGAGCTCCCTGGGGGTGATGGAAATCCACCAGTCAGAGAGCATCATAATTACTGCTATACTTTGATGATTTTAATAAGCTGTGAAAACAAAAGGCAGGTTAACCATTCAGATGGGTCTGACAGACTTCATTAAAACCACATGGCATCTCCGTGCTGAAAGGTCTCATTTGACACATTTTATCTCCAGGTCAAAACACAGCCCTTTGATCTTTTCCAAATGAAGTCCTATTGCATTTACAGAACCTGTTCTCCCCATAACAAAGAAGATTTGTAAGAGGAGAGCAAGGACAGCAGAGGGGAAAACACTGTCTGACAAATCAGCTTTAAAAACCGTCATTATCTCTAACAGCACTTGGGTTATTTGTTTCTCCCTCTGCTTTGGCATCAGTTAGTTGCAATGCATGTTGCAACCACTGTGCTGGGAACTGTGGCCTTCCACAGTGCGAATAAAGAAACGACGAAGAAAAATGTTTCCACTGTGGAACTATTATCCTCTTTATTTTAGTGATAAAGGAGGACAGTAGAGAGTGGTAGAAACAAGATGGCATAAATTATCAAAGAACACTGAAGAAGAATAAACTGCTTTAAAAGAATTGAAGCAAAAACCACAGAATGTTTGGCTTCAATAAGAGGCTACAGGATTGTCGTGGTTTAAGCCCCTCATGCAGTTCACTCTCACTCCCCCCTCTTTATTTCTCCCAGCTCTCAGAGGGATGGGGAGGAGAATTGAAAGAATGCAACTCCCAGGGATTGAGATAAGAACAGCCCAGTAACTAAGGTATAACACAAACCACTGCTGCTGCCACCAATAATGACAAGGGAAACCACTCGATACCCAGCCTGACCCCGCAGCGAACCTCCACCCTTCCGGGTCCCTGCCCCTCGTTTTTCCATCCTGGGCATGCTGTGCTGTGCTATGGAATACCTCTTTGGTCAGTTTGGGTCATCTGAGCTGTCTCTGCTCCCTCCTGGCTTCCCCTCCTCCCTGGCAGAGCATGAGGCTCAGGAAGTCCTTGGTCAGACCAAAGCATTCTAAGCAGTAACTGAAAACGTTTGGTGTTATCAGTGCTGTTCCCAGGCCAAAAGCCAAAACCACAGTGCTGCACCAGCACCGAGGAGAAAAATGACTGCTACTGCTGGGGCCAGGATGAGGATTATATGTGAGAAGTTTTCAGTTCTCTCTTGCACTGCATGCACTGAGGAGCAGCTGCAGGTATAGACTGGGATGTGAGAGGCATGATTCCTTCCCCCCACAGGGAAATAGTCTATCTGAAATCCAGGACATGGAGAAAATCAGTCTCTCACTCTGTGTCTGGTGAAGCCAACAGCCAATCCTGCTAAGTGAAGTGACTTTTCATTGCTGGCAGCTAGACAAATAAAAAGGGTCTTATCCCAAAGAAAAACTTTGTGGCACCCTATCATCCCTATCTGAAATAAGGAAGGCAAATTTCAAATGTCCTTTTACCCTGAAAAGCCTACCCTCTTAAACACAACATTTGCCTCTCTCTTTGCTGCAGTATTCCTGGTTTTGTCCAGCCAAAAGTACCTGGCTAGAAAACAGCAGCTCCTACAAGAGAAGGGAACGCCAGGAGCAGATCATGGAAGGGGGATTGGAACTAGGTCATCTTAAGATCCTTTCCAACACTAACTGTTCTATGACTCTATGATCTTTAATAAGCAGCCAAAAGATGGACAAATATTTGATGTTGTTTTAAATCTGTCAAATAAGAGCTCTTTCTCAACAGAGATAGAAGCAAAGTTCTAAGTGTTTCAGCTGCAACATTTAAGCATGTCTTTATTTTAAGCCCATTTTTCCTCCAGAGATGCTGACACAAACCAAGCAGGATTCTTTCTACAAGCTCCTCAAGAAATATTTCAAGCTCCTCACTAAACATTGGGATAGTAGAAGAACACCATAAGGGAAAGAACCAGCCAAATAAAGATAATGGCAAGAAATGAGTGTCACGAAAGAGGATTTGCTGTACTGAGTTTAATAGGATCACATATCACCAAAACCAGACACTGTAAGCAAACCCAGGCAGCCACTACCAGCCTCCTCCTCCCTCTCCAAGGCAGATGTTGGAGCTACAGCCAGCAGCCCCTTGGCATCTGTTTGGAATAAACATGGCCATTTGAGGCTTCTAGGAACTAATGGCTTGGGCTAATTATCCTAATGAGGATCCTGCTTTGCTCTCCCTTGTCTTCCCTCCTGCTACATGTCTTTTTAATATAAAAACAGTGTTGGAAGGCCTCAGTCTAATGAGTTTCATGATGTCAGTCCAGTTCCTCTCAGAGCAACCTCCAAAACCATACACTAATGAGGCCCCTTGTTGCTTGTGCCTGCACTTGAAGCCAAGCACAGCAAAGGTATTAAGCTGCCTTCTATATTAGCCTGATCTTAAACTGACCCCCACAGTTTTAAACTGAATTACAGTGGCAAAGGGTCAGGTATTAAAAGAAATACATTCACCTTAGGTTGAGGACAAATCAAATATTCTAGGGTTTGATGCATCCCTGCCCAGTGTAATTACAGCTTCAATGAAGGTCACTGTATTGATTTCAAACAGGTGAGAGTGAGAGGAGGCATTCCTGCCTCTGCATAAACAGGATTTTGAGGAAAAATTAGGAAAAAGCCCTTGAGCCATGTAAGAAGGAACTGTATTGGTCTCCAGAAAGGGTTTCTTGCTATATTTAGTGGTAAAGAAGAGAAAGTTCCTAGTCTCCAAGCGTGTTCCCCATGCTGAATTTCCAGCAGAAGGAGGGGGCAGATAAGGGAAACGATAGATCAGCTTGGCACAAGTCACAGACTGAAGAGGCTGTCGAAGACATTCTCACTAGAACTTGGCTGCTTCCTCATGCTGGCCCCAAGTTAGCAAAGCCCATGAAGGGAAGAAGACAGCACATATGGAAGAGTGTTCAAGTTAATGGGAGCGATCGTTTGGGGGTGAGTTGAGTTGTGTTAGTGGTAACAGACACCCACAAGTAAATGCCATCAACAGGAAAGCCAGGACAGCTCAGAGGAGAAAAACCAAACTCTTGTAAATGATTCCTGAGGCTGGATTGCTCCAGAACAAAATAAGGACCTTAGGCCAAAAGCCCATTCTGAAGCCTCACCCATCACACCTCAGCTTCACTCACTAAGAAGAATGTAAAATCAATAAGACAGTGACAGAGTCTTGGCACACATTATGTTATCCACTCTGCCTGAACACTACAAAAGAAATCTCTAAGAGTTTTCTAATATGACTGTAGCTTTTGCTGTGATTTTTTTTTATAACACAGTCCCAGACGAGTTTGGGTTGGAAGGGACCTTAAAGCTCATCCAGTTCCAACCCTCTGGCATGGGCAGGGACACCTTCCAGTGTAGCAGGTTGCTCCAAGCCCCTTCCAACCTGGCCTTGAGCACTGCCAGGGATGGAACCAGTAACATTTAGGAATATAAAAGACAAAGGGTTTGAGTGCTATTTAAAGAGATACTTGGTCTTAGGAGGACATAAAGTAGTACTTAAAGAACATGCAGTACGAGAGTAGAACTGTAAGTGTCTTAGAAGACAAACAGTGCAGATGTGCAGTTGCATTAAGTCAGTGCTTTGGTGGTGTTGGTCTGTGATTTTTGATTACTTTTAAAGAGTCTTCAGCAGTTACCAGCAAACAAGGACCAGACCCAGACCTCAGCAGGCACCACAGCTGTAGTCTGTGCTCATTATCGTCACACAGCTCCTGCTGAAGTCCATGAGAGCACTGAACAAACACAGATGCCTGCCTCAAATCCCTGGAACTTCCTTGGGAATTCCTCAGCCAGATCCTGTTACTCTGTTTCAGCCTCAGAATACAGAGTAGGTGGGAATTTAAGTGCAACAGATTTCAAGCCGAAGGGTAGCGTATAGCAGGTGATGTTTTCTCTGTTACAGAGCCCACTGGACTCAATAAGGGTTTTGTAACAAAACTGAAGATGGAGCAGTAAATGTGGAAAAGAACATAGCAGTGAGCAGCTGATACTGCAGAAGCAGCTATAGATGTTAGTCAATGGTACTATCAAGAAGAAAATACCCTTCTCAGGAGAACACTGCATTTTGAATCTTCCTTTCAAGAGGCAGATTAAGCTCAGGTTGTGTCTGTCTATCTTGCAGTGGTGGGAAAAGACTTGGAATGTGAACATCCACCTTGTTTTCTTCTCTTAGGGCTCTACACACTTTAGAATCTGGCAGTTACTAATCTCCTTTCAGAAGATTCAGTGGGATTTATGTGGCTGCAGAAAGACTAGGATGCAATGAGTACAGAAAAGCAGAATGTTTAAATTGGCATCGTCGGGGTAACTGAAACCTAAGGGTGATGAGTTCAGGTCAGGATTTGTTACAGCTCTTGTGCTGAGGATCAGCAATGAGAGTGAGCACCTTTTGCCCTTCAGACCAGTTCAAATCTGGGTAAGGAGTGGCTATGAGCAGTAACAGGGACACACTGGAAACAGATTCTCCTTCCTAATCTAAAAGCACAGTGGAGTTGTGCTCCCCCTCAAGGCTACACTGGAAGCTCCCCCAACTGTTTGTACATCTATCTCCAGAGCACTTTTAAACAGAGGGCACTCTGCACAGACACAAAATCAGTGCTGGCTGTCAGCTGCACCTTCCCATTGCTTACAATACCCTGCTCAAATTGGAGCTGGGGGGACAAAACCCTGGATATTTGCAGAGGCATCAAAGTATATGCACTCCACTCACTGTAAAAGAGCCCATCATCTCAGGCACACACTGAACTACCGCTTCATACAAAGTTCCTTTCCTCTGGGCTGTGCTGGGGATGTTTGCAGAGTCAGTGCAGGAACAAAAACCATCGCAGTTAAATATAGGTGCTGCCATAAGAAGGCTATATGGCATGTTGTGGACCTGCAGGTGTGCTGAGGGAATTTAAGAGCAGCATCTACTAAAACAAGGAAGTTAACTCTTTGTCTTCTCCATTGATAGATATCACTATGTTATCTGTGTCCAGTAAGGAGCTTGTGTGCCATGCAGGGCATCTAGTGACCTCTTGGTTATAACACCAAGTTCTGGCACTTTGATTAGGATCAATTAGGTCTTGCTTCCCCTTCTGCAAAGAGGTAACATTTTTCTACCACTGTACAGACTTTTGTAACGATAAACGTTATAATTCTATTGCAAATCTACTTTTCTGAACATGCTGGTGTCTGGAGCCAGGCTTTTATGAGGGGTTATCTTCTTCTTTCCTCTGAAGGTCCTTTCTCTGGAGGACAGTTCTGCGCTTTACTTTTATGGACCATTCCTTGCTTCAAAAGTTTGAGTAATAGCAGTGTTCCTGTTACCTTAGTTTGTTAGATTATTCCCTCGAATGAGCTTCCTATTGCTGTAGTATTGCCAGGGGTCATGATAGATGAGGTTAATAATGAAAATGAGAAATCCTTAAGAATGCTTTCTTTTCCATCCCAAAATACACATTTTTCCCTGAGAGCTCCTTCTTTATTTGGAAGCAAGGCACCAAAACCATAAAATGATTTGCCTTCACTTTGTCAGCAGCCTACAATAAAACTGCCTGTAAGATGTTTACCACGCTGGCCACAGATTTTTAATGTGAATTGGTATAAGAACTGACTTTCTTGGGACTGTGATGGAGTAAAGTCAACTGTAGCCGCTTAGTTGCTATTCATAACACAACCTCAGTCCTTGTCTCATGCAATATATTACACAGATAAATGATCTTTGAGATCCGAGAGCTTGGCAGGGGCTGATGGAGAGCCCTTGGACTGCGACAGTTCTGAAACTGGTGACTCCTTGACGTGTTTGGCAAGTTGAGTTTGACTCTTTCCAGAGGTGACTTCTTTCCATCAGCCAGTCCATCTCCCACCCCAGCTCTGTTCCATATATGACGCTGCTAATGTCATGGAATCATAGAATCATAGCATAGTTATGGTTGGAAAGGATCTTAAGCTCATCCAGTTCCAAACCCCCTGCCACTGGCAGCGGCACCTCTCACTAAGCTATGCCACCCAAGTCTCTGTCCAACCCGGCCTTGAACACCACCATCGATGGAGCATTCACAACTTCCCTGGGCAACCATTCCAGTGCCTCACCACCCTCACAGGAAAGAACTTCTTCCTCATACCCAATCTAAACTTCCCCTGTTTCAGTTTGAACCCGTTACCCCTTGTCCTGTCACTGCAGTCCCTAATGAAGAGTCCCTCCCCA